>CAVNZK010000135.1:7500-19534 GCA_963693345.1 Pieris melete | reverse complement strand
TAACCTAACCTAACCTAACCTAACCTAACCTAACCTAACCTAACCTAACCTAACCTAACCTAACCTAACCTAACCTAACCTAACCTAACCTAACCTAACCTAACCTAACCTAACCTAACCTAACCTAACCTAACCAACCTAACCTAACCTAACCTAACCTAACCTAACCTAACCTAACCTAACCTAACCTAACCTAACCTAACCTAACCTAACCTAACCTAACCTAACCTAACCTAACCTAACCTAACCTAACCTAACCTAACCTAACCTAACCCAACCTAACCTAACCTAACCTAACCTAACCAACCAAAACAAAAATGTGACTGCACACCTGGAGGAACGGGACCTAGATATAACAGAAAAGTACAGGAGGAAGGCAAGGAACCCTCTGGAGAGCCACGTGGTCCTACAGGTCACGCCTAAACTCTGGCAAGCTCTAACATCGGCTGGCAGGATACATGTGGACCTGCAGAGGGTTTGGGTAGAGGACCAATCCCCTCTGGTCCAATGTACCATGTGTCTGGGGTACGGACATACCCGGAGACACTGTAAAAAGGAGACCGAGGTGTGCAGCCACTGTGGAGGAGCCCATATGAGGGTGGATTGCCAGATCCAAAAGGATGGAAAGCCTCCCAGCTGCATAAACTGCAAAGAGACGAAGGGAAGAAACGCGGAGCACGGAGCCTTTAGCCAGAGCTGTCCAACCCGGCAGGGGTGGGACAAGGCGGCGAGGCTAAGCTACGCGTATTGTTAAAAAAGCCGAGGGCACCAACAATATTACCGGCTTTCTCCTGGCACAAGCGAACCTTAGAAAAAAGAGAATCGCGATCCAGGAGTTTATAAAAGAAGCGGGCGGTAGAAACGTGAAAATAGCACTACTCCAGGAACCGTACATAGGGGCCAGTAAACAGATGGCAGAAAGCCCTATGTACAGAGTAGTGCAGTGCGTACCCACTGGAGAGAAACCGGTGAAGGCGGCGATACTTGTTTTCGACGAACATATAGAAGTCTTTCAAGACAAGTCACTTATTACGGAAAACATAGTGGCTGCCGTCCTGAGAACGGACCAGTGGGAAATAGGGGTAGTTTCAGTGTACTTCGAAGGCGATGAACCCATCGAACCATACCTTGAACAACTAGGAAGCTTCACGAAAAAACTTAAAACCAAGATGGTATTGATTGGAGGGGACGTGAACGCATGGAGTGAATGGTGGGGGAGCCGAAACGAAGACACACGAGGAAAGGAATTACGAGGGTTCCTTGACGAAGAAGGGCTGAGCATCCTAAACTGTGGCAACACACCCACCTTCGACACCGTAAGAGGGGGCCGTAGATACACGAGTGCAGTTGATATCACAGTATGCACAACGGCCCTCCTCAGTAAGGTAACGAGATGGTGGGTTGATACTTCCATCACTAGCTCTGACCACAACACAATTTTTATGACTACAGCCCTTCAAAAACCCCAAACGCACAACCTACCGAAGACGACCCGCAAATACAATACCAAAAATGCAGACTGGGAGGAATTTAAGAACAAGGTAAGGACAGGACACATAAACCACGACATTACCAAAGAAAAGATACAAGGACAGGACACAAAGGCCGGGGTCAATAACATAGTAAGGGAATATATGAAACTAATAATAAAAGCCGCCGAGAAACATATCCCCAAAGTGAAACAAAGGAAGAAAAGCTTCGTTCCACCCTGGTGGAACAAGGAAATAGAGGCCCTAAAAAAGGATATGATAAGAAAAAAGAAAAGGATCTCATACGCAGCTCCCAGGAGGAGAGAGTGCGTAGTAAACGCCTACCTGGAGGCAAAAAAGACTTATGAAGAAGAGATCGAAAGGGCTCAAAGGGAAGGGTGGAAAAAACTCTGTACGAAGCAAGAAGGGGAAAGCTATGGGACAGGATATATAAAATAATAAGAAAGGCGGAAGGGATCAGGGAAGACACCACGCTAATAGAGAAGGGCATTTCGTTGAACTCCGAAGAATCGGTGCAGCTGCTGGCACGGAAATTCTTCCCGCCTGACAATTGCGAGATGGATGATGACATCCATCAAAAAATGAGAGAAACGGTTGAGGAAATGACCAGCAGCTTGCAGGGAAGTAGTGCTGATGAAGTGCCAATCACAATGGCGGAGCTCATCAGAACTGCTAGAAGCTTCAACCCGAGGAAGGCCCCTGGAGCCGACGGACTCACTGCGGATATCTGCTGTGCAGCTATCACGGCGAACCCGGAGGTTCCCTTGGCCATCTTCAATAAATGCCTCGAAGTGGGATGCTTCCCTGATCTATGGAAGGAATGCACAATAGTGGTACTGAGGAAGCCAGGAAAGGAGGACTACGCGGCCGCCAAATCCTACCGTCCAATAGGCCTCTTGCCAGTCAGGGGGAAGATACTAGAAAAGGTAATCATCAACAGGATCAGACACAGCCTACTCCCCAGGATGAGCAGGAGGCAGTATGGATTCATGCCAGGAAAAAGCACGGAGGATGCCCTCTACGATATCTTGACAAAAGCGAGGAGCCACATAAATAACAAGGAAATAGTGCTGATGGTGTCGCTAGATATCGAGGGGGCTTTCGACAACGCGTGGTGGCCGGCGATCAAGTACCAGCTAGCAAGGAAAGACTGTCCAAAGCAATTAAGGCTGGTAGTGGAAGACTACTTTAAAGGCAGGAGGGTGGTGGTCCGCTACGCAAACAGAGAGCATGTGAGGCGACCTGAAAAGGGATGCATTCAGGGCTCGATTAGTGGCCCCACCTTCTGGAACATCTTGCTCGACCCACTACTGGTCGAACTAGAAGAGGATGGGACATACGCACAAGCTTTCGCAGACGATGTTGTGCTGATGTTCAGCGGAACGGACACGCACTCCATCGAAAACCGAGCGAACGTTGCCCTCGAGTATGTGAGGAAGTGGGGGATCGAGAACAAGCTCAACTTCGCGCCACAAAAAACCAAAGCAATGGTCCTGACGCGAAGGTTGAAGTTCGATACCCCAAGAATAAGAATGAATGGACAGGACATCGGAATGGAGAAGGAGATAAAACTTCTAGGATTGACGATAGACGAGGGCTTAACGTTCAACAAGCATGTGCAAAATGTCACGAGAAAGGCGGCGGACATACACAAAAAAGTGGCAAGAATGGCGAAGCTGGAATGGGGAATGACGGGAGACATGGTACACCAGGTATACCAAGCCGTCATAGAGCCGATAGTAACATACGCGTCGGCAGCCTGGGCACCGACAGTTAAGAAACTGTGCACAAGGAAGAAACTGGAGACAGTGCAGAGGGCTTTCGCACAAAAAATAGCGAAGACGTACAGGACGGCATCGCTAAATTCCGCGACGCTATTGGCGGGGATACTGCCCCTCGACCTCAGGGTAGAAGAAGCCGCCGCGATGTTTGAGGCCAGAAGGGGATCGTCTCCGTTCATACGCGAAGGAGACCGGATTGAGCGAGCCGTACCTGCGTTAGAACAACCCCATCCCGCGGAAAAACCGGAGATAAGCTTCGCCATCACAACTGACCCTGGCCTAATACTAAATGACAGCACTACGGCAATATATACAGACGGTAGTAAGACAGAGAAAGGAGTAGGGGCAGCATGGACGAAATGGGAAGGAGGAAGAGAGAGAAAATGGAAAAAGATTAAGATGGCCCCTTACTGTACCGTGTATCAAGCAGAGCTGGCAGCTCTTGTCGGTGCAGTGAGGGAGGCGATGATAGCGGGTACTAGCGTGAACATCTGCAGCGACTCGCGGTCTTCGCTCGAGGCGATTGCGGGCGGACGCTCCCGAAACCCCCGAGTAGTCGAGATCCGCAGACACCTGGTGGAGAGCCGAAAAAAGGGCCAAAATATAAGACTCCACTGGGTGAAAGCGCACGTCGGCACGGAGGGGAATGAGAGGGCGGACGAACTTGCGAGAGCCGCTGCGGAGACCTCGAAAAGTCAAAGCAGCTCACGTAGAGCAATCTGCCTCATACATCAGGAAAGAAGAAGTGAGAAGAAAACTATAGAAGAATGGATCAGCGATATAAGGAAGGGATAACAGGGGAATAACCAAACTGTTCCTAAAGAACGTCGCTGTTGCCCAGAAGCAAATAGAGAAGATTCAGTTCCAGATGGCACAGGTCCTCAGGCTGTGGCCTTGCCGAGTACCTGTGCTGTTTCCAGGCTGAAGGAAAGTGGAAAATGTGGGATGCGAGAGTGGGGTGGTAACCATCCCACACCTTTGATAGAGTGCCCTATTTACCTCTCCAGGTGCGACCTGGAACAGATGACAGGCATGTCGCTTAGTCTTCAGGGACTAACTGACATGCTAGCCTGTAACAGATCGCAAAATTGAGGATTTCTGCCTTAAATAACCAAAACGCACCGCAAAGTTCAATGGAGTAAAGCCAGGGCGGGGACCGCGAGGCGGCTGGCGCCCACTTGCCAATGAGTATTATGAGAATACTCACGGAGAAGTCAAAGCCGCCCGCCTCGCGGGCCACGTCTCTGGATGGGAAAGTGTAAATAAAATAAAGGAAACAATGTTAAGTAGGCTACTAAGTAAAAAAGACTGTAATATTACCCGTGTAAAACCTAATAAAAATTAAAGTTGTTGTCTATTATTATGAGGAAGGATGATAGAAATGATGGAAGTGTAGCTTAGACAACGACCCTGTGCGATAAAGTAGCCGGGGAAGGTAGGCCTATTAGGTGCATATAAAAAAAAAAAAAAAAAAAAAAACCTAACCTAACCTAACCTAACCTAACCTAACCTAACTCCATCCCCAACCTAACCTAACCTAACCTAACCTAACCTAACCTAACCTAACCTAACCTAACCTAACCTAACCTAACCTAACCTAACCTAACCAACTAACTCCAACCTAACCTAACCTAACCTAACCTAACCTAACCTAACCTAACCTAACCTAACCTAACCTAACCTAACCTAACCTAACCTAACCTAACCTAACCTAACCTAACCTAACCTAACCTAACCTAACCTAACCTAACCTAACCTAACCTAACCTAACCTAACCTAACCTAACCTAACCTAACCTAACCTAACCTAACCTAACCTAACCTAACCTAACCTAACCTAACCTAACCTAACCTAACCTAACCTAACCTAACCTAACCTAACCTAACCTAACCTAACCTAACCTAACCTAACCTAACCTAACCTAACCTAACCTAACCTAACCTAACCTAACCTAACCCAACCCCTAACCTAACCCAACCTAACCTAACCTAACCTAACCTAACCTAACCTAACCTAACCTAACCTAACCTAACCTAACCTAACCTAACCTAACCTAACCTAACCTAACCTAACCTAACCTAACCTAACCTAACCTAACCTAACCAGTCGCAGTCGAGCCGCGGTCCTAGACGGTCACGAAACAGTTAGCTCCGCTTTGAAAAAATCACAAAATTGGTATTTTTCGTGCGAATAGTGACGTGTCATACACCAAAGTGTGTGGAAAAGTGAGCACTACACATTAGTGAAAACCGTGCTGTGATAAATGAAAAATTGTGGAAGTTATAGTGGAAAAACCCGTTTTTCGAAGTTTTTCAACAATTATCTGCGTGCGGCGCCCGATTCGTCGCGACAACCCCCACATTTTAAAGCGGGAAAAGGTGCGCCCTCTTGTGGACCACATCTTTGGAAAAATCCAGATTTTTCCGCGAGCCGGTCTCCAAGAAAAATAAGAAAAACCAAAAAACCACGTGGCATGTGGTTACAGAAGGAGACGTGATAAAACAAAGTGCGATACGTCAAACTACGCGCAAAAACGTAGAGAATAAAATACAATATCGAGAAAAACTCCGAGAAGAACTTTGACGCTTTTTTGGACAAAAAGAAAAAATTTACGTCTTTTGGAGCCTAAATCTCAGAAACAAGATCGGTGACATATAAAATAAAAAGAAGACATTGATAGTCCCTAACGTGCCCTACAAATCGACACCAAAAACATATTTTTAGGACAAGAAACAGGGGAGTTATTAAAGTTTTTCCAAAAACCACGTGGCACGTGGTCAGTGAATTCCGGACTTTCAAAGAAGGTGCGATACGTCCTTGGAAAGCCGTCAACAAGCATAACTCAACGACGCTTAAAGATAGAAGATCGGAGCATTAGGACCGGAGATAAAGCCAAGGGAAGAAACCGGGACAAAAACGTGAATATCTCGGGAACGGTGCGTCCTAGCCTAATTTTGACCCCATCCTCGTATATTATATAAATATAATATACGAAAACAACCCCCACGTGTGCCCCACCCCTATCCAACTTTTAAAAAAATTTTTTCCCCCTCATCCCTAAAATTTGGAAAAAATTTCAAAATTTCAAAAGTTTGAATATTCTTTAAAGTAAAATATCTCCAAAACGGTTAGAGATAGCGTAAAAATAACGGTGGACGTGTATACGTATATACGTATACACAGCAAAGAAGCCTTAATTAGGACCTATCTAACCATACCCCACACCCTCCCCCTCCACCCCCCCCACTGACATTTCCACAGGGCACCGCCTTTCCCGACATATTTTAGCGTTTGAGTTAGAACTAGGATCACACTACTGTAACTGCTTGCCAATCCACCCACCCCAGATCCCACAAAATCTCCGCACCCTATCTCCCTGGGGGAGCAAAACTGCAACCTCACGGAACACACACGTGTGACGGCTCTATCGACTCCCCGTAAAAAGGCGAGTCGATTGAACCCACTCGCAACACACCCACACACACACACACGCAGATATCACACATACACTAAGACATAAATTCACACACAAACACATAAGTGAGACGGCTTGTTTAACTCCTTGAGACTCAGGGAGAGGATTGCGGCTGCGATACTGGTGCGCAAAGCGTCAAATTAAGATCGTAGTAGTAAAGATGATGGGTATCCGAACACCTCCAAAAACCCACCCACAAAGGCAACCAGACAAAAAATCAGAGGCTTCTACCCCGGAAATAAGATCTAATATTGACTCAGGGGAGCAGGCTACAAATACGAGCCCTGACAAGAAAAATGAAGCCATTGCAACAGCGAGTAAAAGAGGGGAGGCTTCTCCTATATCTTCAGGGAAGAAAACACCGAGAATAATGGAAGCCAAAAACTGCTTGCTGAAAGCAATGGCCCATTTGGGGGACTCAAGAAACTTGAAGACAGAAATTAAAACAGGAGTCTCTAAAGCCATAAAGCGCCTCTATCAACTTGTGAAAGATGCCGAAGAAGATTTAAAAAACAAATACTTGCAGGAAACAACAGAAAATGAGGAGGAACAGTTGTTTTCAACTAATAAACTAGAAGTGAAATTGGAAATGCAGATAAGAAGGCTGCAAGAGGAGAATAAAAAACTTGAAGAATGTAGGCTAAAAATCCAAAAACAAACAGAGAAGAGAGAGGAACGGATACTGTCTGAATTAAAGAACGAACTGGGTAAACAAGCCCTCAGAGAAGAAGAGAGAGAAAAGAAAATGGAAGAAAGAGTTAAAACCTATGCGGAAGTCACCCTCGCGAAGGGACAAATAAGTTATGGACCTAGCGGCCAAGCGGATAATAAAATAAAGAAAACCGCACTACATTCTGTCGTGGTAGAACCCAGTAACACAACCGATACATCGGAAGTCACTCTGCAACACATTAGAAAAAACCTAAGAGCAAAAGAGGGCGGAATTCAGGTAGAAAGAATTAAGAAGGCTAAAGATGGAAAGGTCGTGGTAGGTTGCAAAACAGAGGGAGAAATAAAAAGCGTTAAACAAAGGCTGACACAAGGGGAAATTCCCTTAAAAGTCAAAGATGTGTCTAATAAAAACCCCCTGGTAAAGATTAAAAATGTTCTTAGCTATATATCAATTGAAGACATAGTCGAATCATTAAAGACTCAAAATAAAGGGATTACGGCTCACCTACAAGACGAAAAAGATTGGCACATTGCAGAAAAGTACAGAAGGAAATGCCGAAACCCACATGAAAACCATGTAGTGCTACAAGTCTCGCCAAATATGTGGAGAGCTCTTACGACAGCCGGAAAAATCCACGTGGACATACAAAGAGTGTGGGTGGAGGACCAGTCGCCACTCGTGCAATGCACAATATGCCTAGGATTCGGTCACAGCAGGAAGTTCTGCAAGCAAGAAAGTGAGCTATGTAGCCACTGCGGCGGACCACATTTGAGACAAAAATGCCCAGATTACAATGAAGGTAAACCGCCAAAGTGCGTAAACTGCTTAGACAAAGGAGAAACAAGCAACAATGACCATAGTGCCTTCAGCACCGACTGCCCAGTCAGGAAGGGATGGGACAGAGCGGCCAGACAGAGTTATGCATACTGCTAAGCCAGAGTCCAATCAACACAACATACGTACAAATTGATACAAGTAAATCTACAAAGAAAGGACCTGGCAATGCAAGAACTTATGCAGGAGGCAGTCAAACGGAAAGCGGCTTTAGCCCTTGTACAGGAGCCATATGTTGGTGCAGGAACACAAATCAAAGGCTATGCCGGAGCAAGGGTATTTCAGGTCTTAGATAGCGCTGTACGGACCAAGGCGGCCATAATAGTCTTCGATCAATCCCTGAAGGCTGAGTTAGTGGGCACACCTACCCCAAATATTGTTACAATCAAAGTGGGTAACTGGCCACGAGAAGTTTATCTAACCTCCTTCTACTTCGAACCGAAACCCCACGCCATACAACTCTACCTAGAAGAACTTAGCCGAAAAATAAAAAAGAAAAGATGCATCATAGCAGGTGATGGGAACGCCAAAAACATATGGTGGGGATCTGGGAAGAATGATGAAAGAGGAGATGCGCTGGAGGCGGTTTTATCAGAAAATCATATGGATTTATTAAATGTGGGTGATACACCAACTTTTGAGACGATAAGAGGCAAAAGGCTTTACACCGGAGCACCGGATATAACTGCCTGCACAGTTGACCTAACATCCAAAATCAACAACTGGAGAGTGGACAGGAGCATCACCAGTTCCGACCACAACGCCATCACTTTTGAAGTTAAATTAGAGAAAACAAATGAACCACATACAAGGAAGACCACGAGAGTGTATAGAACCAAAGGAGCAGATTGGACACTATTCCGAGCTAAAATTAGTCAGTCGCTCCTGAGGGAGAAAATCAATGACTCGGAAATTAACAAAATTACTAATTGCAATATTTTAGAAGACAAAATTAAACAGTTTACTGCAGTGGTCACAGAGGAATGCGATAGGATGATTCCAAAAGTGAAAAGGATATCAAACTACAAAGTGCCGTGGTGGAGCAAAGAATTGGAAACGCTCAAAAGAGAAATGACCACCAAGAAAAGACGGATCAGATGTGCAAGAGCGGAGAGGAGACAGATGGTAGTCGAAGAATACCTGGAAGCAAAGACGAGATACGAAGAAGAAGTAGAAAAGGCTAGAGTACAAAGTTGGAAAGAATATTGCACGAGGCAAACTAGGGAAGGTATGTGGGAGGGCATTTATAGAGTCCTCAATAAATCACAAAAGAGGAAAGAAGATGTCCCTCTTACAAAAGATGGTGAGCAATTAACCATGGTTGATTCGGCACAGTACCTGGCTGACACCTTCTACCCCTCAGACGACATGGCAGCGGAATCTGTTGATCACAAACAGACTCGAGAAAACGCAGATGTGGTAAATATGTGGAGTCAAAACGATACTTTGGATCCACCATTTACCATGGGCGAACTCGTTGAAGTGATCAACAGTTTCAATCCCAAAAAGGCCCCCGGAGGAGATGGCTTGACTTCGGATATCTGTGCGGAAGTAATAATGGCGCGGCCGGAAACCTACTTATCCATTGTAAATAAAAGCCTAACGCTTGGATATTTCCCCATTATGTGGAAGGAGGCTATAGTGGTAGTGCTGAGAAAACCAGCAAGGGACGACTATAGCACAGCCAAATCATACAGGCCTATTGGACTCTTACCAGTAATGGGGAAAATTTATGAAAAACTAATCGTAAACCGACTCAAGTGGCACCTGGTACCCAAACTCAGCCTGTATCAATTTGGATTTATGCCACAAAGGAGTACGGAGGACGCACTTTATGCACTGGTGAGTTACACAAGAAGAGCAATCGAATGCAAAAAATTAGTAACCTTGGTCTCGCTGGACATAGAGGGCGCGTTCGATAATGCGTGGTGGCCACGTATAAGGCAAAGACTGGCGGAAGAAAATTGTCCTGTGAACCTGAGGAGAGTCATCGACAGTTACCTGACAGATCGACGAGTGAGACTGCGATATGGGGAAGTCGAAATTATAAAATGCCCAGAAAAAGGGTGCGTACAAGGCTCTATAGGTGGACCCATCCTTTGGAACCTGCTACTGGACCCACTCTTAAACACCTTACGAGAGGCGGGCACCAGGGTGCAGGCGTTCGCAGACGACATAGTCTTATTGTTTGATGCGTACGAGGCCATCGACATAGAGCGAAACGCGAACGAGGCCCTCGAAATAGTAAGGAAATGGGGAGAACTGAATAAATTAAAATTTTCACCAAAAAAGACAAACGCCATACTCATCACCAGGAAACAAAATTACGACACCCCAAAACTCAAAATGGCAGGCGAAAATATAAAAATGAGTAAAGAAGTGAAGATTTTGGGGCTGATCATCGACGATAAACTCACCTTCAACTCACACGTAGCACAAATTGCTAAAAAGACCATAGATCTCTTCAAAAGGGTAGACAGAGCAGCCAAGACCACATGGGGCATTCACCCGGAAATTACGCGGACAGTGTACACAGCAGTAGTGGAACCGATCACTCTGTATGCGGCAGCCGCATGGGCCCCGGCTGGTAAAAAGCTAAGTGTACAAGCCCAGCTAAAAACGATCCAACGCAAGTTTGCCCAAAAGATTATAGGATCATACAGGACGGTGTCATACGAGGCAGCCACAGTACTGGCTGGATTGCTCCCACTCGATCTTAGACTCAAAGAAGCTGCAGCGCTTTATGAAACCAGAAAACATGGCACGCTCCCGGAGCTTAAAGACATAGAAGTCGAAAAGAAGGTTCCTTATACCGAAGGCCCACACCCAGCCAAAGCTCTGAGAACAGGCTACACACCGCTTCATACGGAGGAAGAGATAGCAGCTATTGAAACTGAGACCAAGATTTTCACAGACGGCAGTAAAATAGAAGGAAAGACCGGCGCGGCGGTAGTATTGATAGACGACGGTGAGAATAAAACTAAAAAGTACAAACTTGCAAACCACTGCTCGGTGTATCAGGCGGAGCTGCTCGCAATAAACTCAGCACTGGAGGTACTCGGAAAATCGGGAAAAAGGCAAGCCGCCATTCTAAGCGACTCAAGGTCGGCTCTAGAGGCGATTACCAGCACGAGAACCAAAAACCGACTCGCCCACGAAGCAAGGAAGAAGATTGAGAGCTGTAGAGAGGCAGGTCAAGAAGTCCAACTATACTGGGTTAAAGCACATGCAGGACTCCAGGGAAATGAAGCTGCAGACACGGCTGCAAAAGAAGCAGCCCTTAACCTTAAATGCAAACCACACTACAACACCTGCCCCATATCGTATGTAAAACGTCTACTCAGAGAAAAGTCCAAGGCGGAGTGGCAAACACGATATCAGAACTCCGAAAATGCATCTGTCACAAAGATCTTCTTCTCATCACCGGAGCAAGCGTACAGGGCTTTCAAGAATGGCAGACTTACTAATAAGCTAACGCAGATGCTCACGGGGCATGGTGGGTTCTCCGACTACCTGCATAGGTTTAAGTGTAAAGGGGACCCGACGTGCCCTTGTGACCAACAAAGCACCCAAGACGTAAGACACTGTCTTCTTGAGTGTCCGCGCCACGCACTAGCAAGGCTGGACCTCGAACAAGTTATCGGAACGGGTAAAATAACGATGGAGGACTTGTCGCAAGTAATGAACAATGCAGAACTTAGACGTCACTTTGAAAATTATGCGACAAAAATAGTCACAACATTACTTAAAGAAAATAAGAGTAAATTAAGCTAAACAAGAA
>CAVNZK010000135.1:0-5000 GCA_963693345.1 Pieris melete | reverse complement strand
CTGTGTAATATTAAGTGCTGGTGTTAAGAAGAGGGCTTAAACCGGGCGGCTGAGGGTCGGTTATTGTATCTAATAGTAGAACCGACCCTCAACAACCTACCCGTGTCCAACTCCAAGCACCAGCATGGTCATTTACAGGCACATTATTAAAGCCTATCTGTTTAAACTTAATCTTATAACAAATGTTTTATTCCATTCCATTGTGTATCTTTACATTTTTATTCTTTGCTTTAGTTCTAAAGTTCGTCTGTGTTATGTCTAGTGTTGGTGTTAGGAAGCGGACTTAAATTGGGTGGCTGAGGGAAGGTTATTGTATCTAATAGCAGAACCGACCCTCAACAACCTACCCGTGTCCAACTCCAAACACCAGCACAGTCATTTACAGGCTCATTATTAAAGCCTATCTGTCTAACTTAATTTTATAACAACTGTTTATTCATTCCAGTGTGTATTTTTACATTTTTATTGTACTTTAGTTCTAAAGTTTGTCTGTGTTATGTCTAGTGTTGGTGTTAGGAAGCGGACTTAAATTGGGCGGCTGAGGGAAGGTTATTGTATCTAATAGCAGAACCGACCCTCAACAACCTACCCGTGTCCAACTCCAAACACCAGCACAGTCATTTACAGGCTCATTATTAAAGCCTATCTGTCTAACTTAATTTTATAACAACTGTTTATTCATTCCAGTGTGTATTTTTACATTTTTATTGTACTTTAGTTCTAAAGTTTGTCTGTGTTATGTCTAGTGTTGGTGTTAGGAAGCGGACTTAAATTGGGCGGCTGAGGGAAGGTTATTGTATCTAATAGCAGAACCGACCCTCAACAACCTACCCGTGTCCAACTCCAGGCACCAGCACAGTCATTTACAGGCTCATTATTAAAACCTATCTGTTTAAACTTAATTTTATAACAACTGTTTATTCATTCCAGTGTGTATTTTTACATTTTTATTGTACTTTAGTTCTAAAGTTTGTCTGTGTTATGTCTAGCGTTGGTGTTAGGAAGCGGACTTAAATTGGGCGGCTGAGGGAAGGTTATTGTATCTAATTGCGGAACCGACCCTCAACAACCTACCCGTGTCCAACTCCAAGCACCAGCACAGTCATTTACAGGCTCATTATTAAAGCCTATCTGTTTAAACTTAATTTTATAACAACTGTTTATTCATTCCAGTGTGTATTTTTACATTTTTATTGTACTTTAGTTCTAAAGTTTGTCTGTGTTATGTCTAGTGTTGGTGTTAGGAAGCGGACTTAAATTAGGCGGCTGAGGGAAGGTTATTGTATCTAATAGCAGAACCGACCCTCAACAACCTACCCGTGTCCAACTCCAGGCACCAGCACAGTCATTTACAGGCTCATTATTAAAGCCTATCTGTTTAAACTTAATTTTATAACAACTGTTTATTCATTCCAGTGTGTATTTTTACATTTCTATTGTACTTTAGTTCTAAAGTTTGTCTGTGTTATGTCTAGTGCTGGTGTTAGGAAGCGGACTTAAATTGGGCGGCTGAGGGAAGGTTATTGTATCTAATAGCAGAACCGACCCTCAACAACCTACCCGTGTCCGACTCCAGGCACCGGCACAGTCATTCACAGGCTCATTATTAAAGCCTATCTGTTTAAACTTAATCTTATAACAACTGTTTTATTCCATTCCATTGTGCATCTTTACATGTTTATTTTTTACTTTAGTTCTAAAGTTTGTCTGTGTTATGTCTAGTGTTGGTGTTAGGAAGCGGACTTAAATTGGGCGGCTGAGGGAAGGTTATTGTATCTAATAGCAGAACCGACCCTCAACAACCTACCCGTGTCCAACTCCAAACACCAGCACATCCATTTACAGGCTCATTATTAAAGCCTATCTGTCTAAACTTAATTTTATAACAACTGTTTATTCATTCCAGTGTGTATTTTTACATTTTTATTGTACATTTTTATTGTACTTTAGTTCTAAAGTTTGTTTGTGTTGTGTTTAATGTAGGTATTAGGAAGCGGACTTAAATTGGGCGGCTGAGGGAAGGTTATTGCATCTAATAGCAGAACCGACCCTCAACAACCTACCCGCGTTTAATTCCTAATACCTATATAAATAATAATAAACACAACTGTTACTTTAATAATTATATCACCACTTTTATCTACCACTTTGTTGTTAAAAATTTTTATTGTATCAACCTACTCATTTAAGCACAGAATAACCTGTTACCATTTCACTTTCATTTTTTATATTACTACTAGTTTTAAGACGCGGACTCTGTTCAGGTGGTTGGGGGAAAAGAATTGTATCCCATAGCAAAACCAACCCTCAACCGCCTAATTAACGCCCAATGTATATATTTCTTGTTATTCAATAAAGACTTCAAGCTGTATTTTTAGCTTAGCTTCCTCGGCCCCGGGGCGTAAGTCGCCGGGGGTGGTAGGCCTACTATCAATTAAAAAAAAAAAAAAAAAAAAAAAAAAAAAAAAAAAAAAAAAAAAAAAAACTAACCTAACCTAACCTAACCTAACCTAACCTAACCTAACCTAACCTAACCTAACCTAACCTAACCTAACCTAACCTAACCTAACCTAACCTAACCTAACCTAACCTAACCTAACCTAACCTAACCTAACCTAACCTAACCTAACCCAACCCAACCTAACCTAACCTAACCTAACCTAACCTAACCTAACCTAACCTAACCTAACCTAACCTAACCTAACCTAACCTAACCTAACCTAACCTAACCTAACCTAACCTAACCTAACCTAACCTAACCTAACCTAACCTAACCAACCTAACCTAACCTAACCTAACCTAACCTAACCTAACCTAACCTAACCTAACCTAACCTAACCTAACCTAACCTAACCTAACCTAACCTAACCTAACCTAACCTAACCTAACCTAACCTAACCTAACCTAACCTAACCCAACCCAACCTAACCTAACCTAACCTAACCTAACCTAACCTAACCTAACCTAACCTAACCTAACCTAACCTAACCTAACCTAACCTAACCTAACCTAACCTAACCTAACCTAACCTAACCTAACCTAACCTAACCTAACCCAACCTAACCCAACCTAACCTAACCTAACCTAACCTAACCTAACCTAACCTAACCTAACCTAACCTAACCTAACCTAACCTAACCTAACCTAACCTAACCTAACCTAACCTAACCTAACCTAACCTAACCTAACCTAACCCAACCTAACCTAACCCAACCTAACCTAACCTAACCTAACCTAACCTAACCTAACCTAACCTAACCTAACCTAACCTAACCTAACCTAACCTAACCTAACCTAACCTAACCTAACCTAACCTAACCTAACCTAACCTAACCTAACCTAACCTAACCTAACCTAACTCAACCTAACCTAACCTAACCTTAACCCAACCTAACCTAACCTAACCCAACCTAACCTAACCTAACCTAACCTAACCTAACCTAACCTAACCTAACCCAACCTAACCCAACCCAACCTTAACCCAACCTAACCCAACCTAACCTAACCTAACCTAACCTAACCTAACCTAACCTAACCTAACCTAACCTAACCTAACCTAACCTAACCTAACCTAACCTAACCTAACCTAACCTAACCTAACCTAACCTAACCCAACCTAACCTAACCCAACCTAACCTAACCTAACCTAACCTAACCTAACCTAACCTAACCCAACCTAACCCAACCTAACCTAACCTAACCTAACCTAACCTAACCTAACCTAACCTAACCTAACCTAACCTAACCTAACCTAACCTAACCTAACCTAACCTAACCTAACCTAACCTAACCTAACCTAACCTAACCTAACCTAACCTAACCCAACCCAACCTAACCTAACCTAACCTAACCTAACCTAACCTAACCTAACCTAACCTAACCTAACCTAACCTAACCTAACCTAACCTAACCTAACCTAACCTAACCTAACCTAACCTAACCTAACCTAACCTAACCTAACCTAACCTAACCTAACCCAACCTAACCCAACCTAACCTAACCTAACCTAACCTAACCTAACCTAACCTAACCTAACCTAACCTAACCTAACCTAACCTAACCTAACCTAACCTAACCTAACCTAACCTAACCTAACCTAACCTAACCTAACCTAACCTAAACTAACCTAACCTAACCTAACCTAACCTAACCTAACCTAACCTAACCTACCCTAACCTAACCTAACCTAACCTAACCTAACCTAACCTAACCTAACCTAACCTACCCTAACCTAACCTAACCTAACCTAACCTAACCTAACCTAACCTAACCTAACCTAACCTAACCTAACCTAACCTAACCTAACCTAACCTAACCTAACCTAACCTAACCTAACCTAACCTAACCAGTCCGCGTCGAACTCTCGCCGTGATAAGTTCAGTTACAACTCGCTCCGCTACTTAAAAACACCAAAAAAATCGCGAAAGTGGTACAAAGTGTTCAAATTATAAAGTGATATATATCAAAAGGTGCGCAAAAGTGAAAGGAATACGGTGCTTATTTTAGTTTTTCCAAATTCGGAAAATTTCATTGTGAAAATCGAAAAATTGTGAGTGACAAGTGTTTTTTGAGTTTTACTAAAAAAGTAAAGCGGCGACCCAAATTTTTTATTCGCCTAAAGGATAGACCTTCAAAAGACCTATTCAAAAAGGTAACATTTATATTTTTTGAAGTGAAGAAAACCCCAGAAAATTACAAAATAGGGGAAAAATTAAGGTTTTTCACCGCTCAACAAAAAAGTAAAGCGACTACATACATTTTTTATTATTTCAATAGACAGAACCATTCATTACCTACAGTTTGATATATAGTTTATAATTTTCACACCATTAGAAGACATAGAAATAAGATAAGAAAACTCGGAAAACGCTCCAATATTTTAAATTTTAAAAGTTCGTTGAAAGCGACGCGACCCTGAGGGAACGCCCACATTCCAAACGCGGACCAAGGTCGCGCTTCGTCACAGAAAGATTAAATAAATATACGTTCCAAAAATAGAG
>CAVNZK010000134.1:600000-763792 GCA_963693345.1 Pieris melete | reverse complement strand
TAAAATTAGTCTCGTATAATAAGATTTTGCTTTAATCCTTACATACCAGCGGTTGAGTGCGATCGTAGAACATCTTTTTTTATTTCTTATTATTATTAATTTTTTTTTTTTTGTATTTTTAAAGTTTAAGCGCTTATATACTTGGTGTAGATTTTATTTAACTTTTAGATTAGTTTTAGTTTTTATTTTATTTTTTTATTATCATACTTTTGTTAACCATGGATTGCAGTAGTGATGACTCTGATTTCTTATCTCTGGAATCGTCCGATTGTGACTCCTTCCATAGCATTGACTCCTCCACGCCTACCCTAAATGATACCTTATCCTCTATTTTTCAAAACTTGCCTAAGCATTTCAATGTTGTACACATTAATGCCCAGAGCGTTCCAGCTCATCACACAGATCTCCTTACGTTGGCCTCTAAAGACATCCATGCCATACTTATTTCTGAAACTTGGTTCAATCCTTCCCTTTCCTCTGGTACTTACTCTCTTCCTGGTTACAATTTAATTAGAAATGACCGACTCGGCATGCGTGGAGGTGGTGTGGCAATTTACTTACGTTCTCACATCCCCTTCTCCATCATTAGCTCATCGCCACAGCCTCCACCTAGCAATGCAGCCGAGTATCTCCTCATCGAAGTTCTTCTATCCAACTCTAAGCTTCTCCTGGGAGTCTTCTATTCCCCTTCATCATCGGTGGACTACTTTGATTCCTTTGACGACACCATTGACCAATTTTCTCCCTTATATAAAAACACAATAGTCATGGGTGACTTTAACACATGTCTGCTGAAAAATGATTCTCGCTCCAGACGGCTCCTTTCTTTAACTCACTCCTACAACCTACAAAACTTATATCTTAACGCTACGCATAAAGTCCCCGGTTTTACTCCGTCACTTTTGGATCTTATTTTTGTTTCCTCTCCTCACCTTGTCACTAAGCATGGGCAACTTCCTGCTGTCGCCTTCTCTCACCATGACCTTCTCTATCTCTCCTTTAAAGCGAAGCCACCCAAGCAGAAGCCCACGGTAGTTTTGCGTCGCAGCTTTGGTGGAATCGACCATGATAGCCTACTCAGTGATGCATCCAAAATTGACTGGAGTGGTCTGTACGACTTAGCTTACCTCGACGACAAAGTTGAGTTGTTCACTTCTTCCATCACAAACCTCTTTGATAAGCACGCCCCATTGAGACGTGTTAAACTTAAACATTTACCTGCTCCCTGGCTCTCTGATGAGATTAAAAGATTGATTCACAAAAAAAACAGAGCCATAGCTAAAATGAGAACTGCCAAATCTGATGCGGAGCGCGAAAAACATAAAGTAGTTCGCAATCGTTGTAATACTCGCTGTCGTGATGCTCAAAGGCAACATATCCACGACTCAGTATCCAATGGCGACACCTCAAAAATCTGGAAGTTCCTCAAAACCTTGGGGATTGGCAGATCGGCACAGAATGTTATTTCTTCAGCAATAGATATAAACAACCTTAACTCTCACTTCACTTGTTCTCCTGCCCACGATAATTCTTCTCTTAGGAAGACAATCAATAAACTGGCTTCTCTTCCAACTCCAAACTTCATGCCTTTTAATTTCACTGAATTCACCGAGCGCGAAGTGGAGGGTTGCATCCAGTCTATCTCGTCGGATGCTGTCGGATGTGATGAAGTTAGTCGTGCTATGATCTTACCTATCTTGCCAGCTATTCTTCAAGTTATTACTCATATTTTAATTATTCAGTTACTAGTGGTAAATTCCCTACTTCTTGGAAGGATAGTCTAGTTATTCCTATTCCCAAACGGCCCGATCCCATTAACTTTTCTGACTTCCGGCCCATTTCTATTCTACCATTCCTATCTAAAGCTCTAGAGCGCCTTATACACTCGCGGCTTAGCGGATTTCTGAATAAAAACTCAATTCTAGACCCTCTCCAATCGGGTTTCCGCCCGGGGCATAGCACGACTACGGCATTGGTAAAAGTTTGTGACGACATTCGCCGAGGGATGGATGGTGGGCAGCTCACTGTTCTCACTCTGCTTGACTTTAGCAATGCTTTCAATACTGTGAACTTTGAAATTCTGCTTGGGTTGCTTCGCTCTATGAATATCTGTCCATCCGCTATTGACTGGTTTCATAGCTATCTTAACGGTCGTCGGCAGCGTATTAAAATGAATGATGCTTACTCTCAGTGGAATAATATAAGTGCTGGTGTTCCGCAGGGTGGCGTTCTTTCACCTCTTCTTTTTTCTATATTTATCAACACCCTGACTGCACATCTATCCGCTAGTTATCACCTTTACGCTGATGACCTCCAAATCTACGTTCAGTCTACACTGGATGAGCTTCCTCTTGCAATACAAGCGATGAATGATGATCTTGAAAACATAGCCAACTGGAGTAAAGACTTTGGTCTTCAAATTAATCCTGCCAAGAGTCAAGTCATCATCATCGGAAGCCCTTTCTTTATTTCAAGAGTCAAATGGGCTCAGCTCCCGGGTGTTTACCTTGACGGTGTGGCCTTGGCCCTCAATAAGACTGTTAAAAACCTTGGGGTCTTCTTCGACCAAACGTTTTCCTGGGGTCATCACGTAAAGGAGATCAGCCGTAAACTTTACGCCGCTTCTTTTACTCTGAAACGTCTTTCTAATTTCCTTCCTATCCGCACTAAAACTATGTTAGCACAGTCTCTTCTGCTTCCTATTCTCGATTATGCGGACTCATGCTCCTCTGATTTGAACGAAGAGCTACTTGACAAGATTGAACGCCTGCAGAATTTCTGCATACGGTTCATATTTGGTCTTAGGAAATATGACCATGTGTCTAAGTTCCGCAGGCAGCTGGGGTGGCTACCTATTCGATTCAGACGTCACGCTCATCTTCTTCAACTTCTATATTCAATTCTTTTCAATCCGAATACCCCTTCTTATCTCAAAAATCACTTTAAATTCTTAGGTCCTTCTAACTATATGTTACGCTCTTCTAATAGATGTTTATTAGAAATTCCATCTCACACTTCATCCTTCTTAGGCAATTCATTCACAATCTCCGCCATTAAATTATGGAATACGCTGCCCGACTCCGTACGATTGGCTACCTCTCTGTCATCTTTTAAAACTCTTCTGTATTCCCATTTCTTAACCTTATCCTATCCTGATCAATCGTGACTTGTATAAATCTTGTTTCCTTGTACATCACTATTTGCTGTCCATGTATTTGTAGGATTAGCTTTTAAGTTTTTAGTCCGTTGTTAATTTTTTTTTTGTATTACTTTAGATTAAGGTACTATGTATATATATATATTTTTTTATATCACATTTGTTTCTGCACTTCTCGCACGAATCATGTTTCTTTTTTAGTTTTTTCTTTAACTAGGGTTGCCTGGAAGAGATCGCTTATTAGCGATAAGGCCGCCCGTTGCATCCCTTATAATTTTTTTTGTACTGTGTTTGATTTATTGTTTTTTGCAACGAAGTTTTAATAAATAAAATAAATAAATAAAGAAGTGTAATCACTTGCGGGGTTTACTACAAGACGTGTGCTACGAAGCTGAGGCGCCGAAGCTGCTCATTGGACAAGACAATTGGGAATACATTGTCTCGTTACAAATACGACGTGGAAAGCCAGGGCAGCCGGTGGCGTCACGAACAAAGTTAGGGTGGGTTCTCCATGGCTCCGACAGCAGCGGCGTGTCTCCGATCAGTTATGTGAACACATGTGCACACGTAAGCGTCGTCGAAGATACAATAGTTCAGCCGAAGAAGCCTTCAACGGATATCGAACAGCGAGCACTGGACATATTGGAAAGAACCAGCCGACAGTTGGAAGATGGCAGGTACGAGGTCGGACTGTTGTGGAAAAAGGAAGACATACAACTTCCAAACAATTACGCAGCAGCTTTCAACAGACCTCAAAGAATAGAAGAAAAACTACATAAGGACGCTAAATTAAAAAATGAACATAGCGCGCAGATACGTCTGTTGAAAAGCAACTACGTTGAAGAAGCACTAGCCGACTGCACATCTAACGAAAAGTGGTATCTGCCTAACTTCCCAGTGGTTCACACTCTGAATGAGAAGCTAAGAATTGTCGTTGCGGCCAAAGACAATGGAGTCAGCCTCAAAGACGTTATGCTGTCCGGCCCGGACTTACTGCAGTCAATATTTGGAGTGCTACTGCGATACCGTCAAGGTCCCGTATCAATAGCGGCCGATACAAAACAAATG
The DNA here is from genome assembly GCA_963693345.1 of Pieris melete. Taxonomy (NCBI): domain Eukaryota; kingdom Metazoa; phylum Arthropoda; class Insecta; order Lepidoptera; family Pieridae; genus Pieris; species Pieris melete. Next base: position 759,567 of record CAVNZK010000134.1, on the reverse strand, counting down.
TTTCTGCAGGGGAAAATATGTGAAGAAGATAGAAATAGTCTCAGATACCTTTGGCGAAAAGACAAGGAAGCGCTAGTGAAGGATTACAGTATGTTATCAGTGGTTTTTAGAGCTGCGTCATCGACTTGCACTGCGATGTATATAAAAATTAAGAACGCAAAGGCCTTCTTACATAAATATGAAGAAGCGGCGCAAGCAATAGAGCGGAAGCACTATATGCATGATCATTTGCATAGCTTCCATAGCCACAGCGACGATTACCAACGAGTAATACAGCAAGTCGACTTGATCCATACGAAGGCACACTTCGAGTTACGAGGATGGGCGTCGAACAAAATAGAGATCGTTGAAGACGACACCGAAGCGCGGAAGAGCTACCTAGAACAAATCGGTAGTAAACAAGACATCCAGCTGCCGCGATGTATGACAACATTCTGCACTGAGGGGGAGCTGCATACTTTTACTGACGCGAGGGAGACGTCGTATGCAGCCGAAATATATCTCTCTATGCCAAGGCTTGAACTGCAGGCAGCCTTGTTGGAAGCAGAACACATGGTCAACTACAGACCAATAACCAACCTAGCTGACAATTCGGAAGAGGAGGCGCTAACCCCAAATCACTTTCTCATTGGGCGATCCAGTGGAGCTGCACGCGTTGGGTATTTTCCTGATGCAAAGCTGGTGGGCAGAGAAGATTGGAAGACCGTCCAACGACTCTCTGATCACTTTTGGAGGAGATGGCTACGGGAGTACTTGCCCACACTACTGCCCAGGAAAACGACAGGACGACGGGAAGGCGAGCAGCTGCAGCCAGGCGACGTGGTTCTTATCGTAGATCGCACGCTACCACGATGCACTTGGCCGAGGGGAATTATCGAAACCACGTACCCAGGGCCCGACGGAAGAACCAGGATTGTGGACGTCGCAACCAAAGGTGGAGTGTTACGAAGACCATCGTCGAGGATCGTGATCTTGGTGCCTGGGAATGATGGTGCTACGCACGAGGGGGAGAATGTTGGCGACTCGTAGATTTAAATAGTATTAAGTGTGAGCTATAGGTTAAATATGAATATTGTTGATAGCTCATAAGTAGAAATTAAGTATAAATAAGTTAGGTAAAATATGTAAAGAAAATATAGTTAAATAAATTATAAAATGCTTCGCCGAATAAAAGGGTCGCGTAGCTTTCGTCGCGGTATACGCGCGCAGAGTCTGTAAGCGCAGCTCTCGTCGCGGTATACTGTTTGAGTACTTAAGCTCGGCGAGATCTACGCAAAATCCTCTTTTTCCTCCGACAACGAACTGGGACCCAAGAATAATCGGCGAAGCAAGAAACAAGAACAAGGCGCAGTTTCATTTCAAGACAACATCTACAATTACGCACTAGCAGGGGTGCGTGGGTTGAGGCGTTGCCAGCGATACGTCGAACCGTCTTGACAAAACGTACGTAGTCAAACCCCACCGGTATTCAAAGCCGCACCGAGGTACTTTGGTTACTGCACGGGTGTTCTCAAACGAACATCTAAACGTATAATCCTGTGCAGGCCTGAGTCTCTGAGGTGTCGTGGGGGTTGGCATCAACACCCTCCACAAACATTTGAACTTTATGATATGGTATTAAAGTTCAAATTGACTTTTAAGTATTATTACGAATATTTTGTATGGGAATATAGAAAAGTGTTGTTTTTAGACTTTTTCACTGAATTTTTTTAATTTTTCTCTCCGTAAGAACCATCCTCGTACTTCAAGGAATATCATTAAAAAAAATCTGATAAATCGGTGAAGCCGTTTTCATGTTATGTCGTGACAACGGATACGTGCGATACTTATGAAATACATATTCAGTAAATCTGAGAATCGGCTACTATCTATCTTTCAAACCCTTAAGTGATAACGGGTGTCCACCCCAAAAAAAATTTATACATCATACAAAAATACACACAACCCTTAATTTTCACCCCTCTACGATCAACCCCTTTTTTATAGCAGATGGTTATTTTTATTCAACTAAAACACTGTATCTTATAAATAATATACATGTGCAAAAAATCGTTTGTCGAGTCGGCTAGTATATTTATATAATTGCGTTCCATCGGGCTGCCTAATTATGAAATTCTTAAGTAACAATAAATCCAATGGGAGGCGAACCTTATTAAAAGGGGGATGTTAGCTAAGCCCACTTGTCAGACGTGACGAGTGAATTGTTTAATTTCGCTGCGTAATTGCAGAGAACGAATTTTGTTTGGCCACGAGTTGTTTTGTGGGTTCGAGGTTATAAGATAAATCAATTATTATTATCAAACTCTTAATTCAAATTTAATTATGATTATTATAAATCACCGTGCTGAAAATCAGTAGCCTGACAACCCGACACACGCGAAAAAATACACCGACCAAAAACAAGCGACGGGGAATTCCCCGTTTCGTTCGATAGTCGCGCATCGCATATTAGTTGATTGATCTCAGGGATTCCAACATTATGATTGAATTTTATTAAATTCCGCATATATTCTTTTATTAAAATATCGCCTATTGTTTTCAGTGGGCACTGGGGGACCTTTGTATCCACGGGGCCCTAGGCTGTAGCTCAAAAAGTTCTTAAGTACACTTATCATATGTCCAGAATAGAAATATATATTTCAGTATATATGTAGGTAATCCTTTCTCTACCATGTACCAGCCGATGGCTGGCAAATCGTGTATGCGGTGATGTTAGTTATTTCGCCTATGTATTTGCGTGTTGTTCCCACAAGAATGTAAGTGCGTGCTCCTATATCACCATACCTCCTGCTGATGGTGGACAAATCTTTGTTTTTAATTTATTTAGTACTTAAGATGTCATGTGGAACATGTATAATGTTTGCAGCTCCTAACAAACGTTGTGTAAAACAAAAAACTTGGCAATTAAAAGAGTGGCGGAGAGTTTATTGCCACTTCTTCCCTTCCGTTCTACACCGTAGATTTGAGAACTGGCGGTAAAGGTAAAATTAGAAGCATTTAATGTATATTTCTTTTTTGACTGTGTACTTTGTGTTACCTATATGAATAAATGATTTTTGACTTTTGATATTATGATATACATTGCTGTGTTAGGAATGCTTAATGATTGTCGCTCCTGTCTTACAGTCTAATATTGGCGATCAGATATGAAATATCTACTAAGTTTTTACTATGTACTTGAATATTATCGAAACCATAAATTATCGCTAAATTAGTGGCTTCGAAATATCTATTAATTCAACAAAATGGATTTCGCGGCGATTTCATTTCAAACAAACGGCCTTTGTTAGCCGACACGGAGAGGGGGGGAGAGCTTAGCACACCGTTTACGCTATATTCCTTTTAATTCATTCAGCTTCGACAAGGTGGGCTTGGAAACAATTACGAATATTAAAACATTTCCAACTGAATGTTATTAATTCGTCTTAATGGTAATTATTTAGCATTCGTGTTTACGGTGATTACCTTGATGTTGTTCCCACAGTTATGCATGTTCCTATTTCACCTTCGTGTGCAGCTGCAACCATTGCAGCAGGTGCAATGGTTGCAGCTGCTTAAACGCCAAGCAATTTTTAAAGTGAAACTTCTTTAGGCGCATGAGGGTAATTTTTTTATGGATGAAACGCAATAATAATAATATAAGCGTCACGAAGGTGTGCAGCGTTTTTGTCAAAGAAAAGGGAGAGAACTTGTCTTTTAACCGATTACTCGATATCTAAAAACTACCGACTATCAATGGTTGATAATAATACTAATTCATTAGTGAGAGTAGGTCAGTATTATTATTTTTTTTCACTTTAATTCTTAACATTTAAAGACAATAAATTTGCCGCGCACCACCACTATGTGGAACTAGCAGCCCTTTGAAGTATTTCCGAACCAAATCGACTTAGGGTCCTTCAAGAAAAGAGCGCACCAATTTTTAAAAGGCCGGCAAACCACTCGCGAGCCCTCCGGCATTGAGAATGATAGGCGTTATCACTTATCATCAGGTAACCTCCTGCCAGCCTCCAAATCTGTAGTCAGTTCGGATTCAGTCGCGGAACGAGAACACGAAATGTCACGAGTCTTGTTTACCAAAAATTCGGGTCGTCAAATTTGGGTTGCAGGTTGGGTCGTGGTATCTAAGTAGGTAATAACTATTTCAATGAAAATAAGTGGTTGAAATACTTAAAATGTTAAAACTTTATGAAATCGTAATACAAGAGAGTATCAAATACTTTTGTATAAATAAAGGAATTGTTATTGTCAATAAATACATAGTATTGAAATGGAAAAGTTATCATTTATTTAATCTGATTAACAACACATTAAACACAGCGTGTAATGGAGGTGAAACTTATCTTTGTATTAAATACGCAATGAAATGCTTATTTGTAAAATTTTATTGATTATAGATCACAATTAAAACTAGTTTTAACGGATCGACGCTTAAGTTAGCTACTTAAGTAGCAATCTGTTTTAAAAAGTAGTCTCAGGTAATCTTTGATGGGATGGGACGTATTGGAATACGGACCTAAATGTTATTAGTTTTTTTAATTTCAGCTTTTTATTAAACTGCCCTCTCGTAGCATTCACAAGAATTACTGCGACGCTTTAGTTCAAACAGCCACACAGTTGTTACACTCTTATCGGGTTCTGACTTTTATAGCTAGATGGCAGTTACATTCATATTTTTTTAACCTGCAGAGATGTAGAATCCAAAAAAAACCATCCATTAAAAAACTTTTAATAATGAATCTTTCATACAAAATACGAAAATCGATTCATTGTATTCAAAAATGTTTCCTTACCGAGATTACCCTCCAGAATGGCAAAGGTTTCTATTAACCAATTTAAATTAGGCTAATTAAAAGTAATTTACGATTCCAAACAAGGTTAGTCACAGACAGTAGAGTTGAACTCTAATTGGATTAAAAGATTACCAAGTGATTTATGAATGGCCACATTTATTTGCAAACCTGCCTAAAACGAGATATTATGAATAGCTTCGTGTGTATTTGCAATAAGAGAATGACAATAAAAATTGTAATTGTAATGAATCAGAATTTATAGAAAGCCATTAAGATAAAACGAATTTATGTAACATAAGGTAAATAACCTTTTCAGGATTGATAAGAAAGTTGCGACTCGTAAAAACCCTTATAGTGCATTGAACCTTTGGGAATTTAAATATTTCGCGTTGTTCAGCTCCGAGATAAAAGTAAATATTAAGCCTAATCGCCTCGTTAGTTTATTGTCTATGCGAGCGTGAAGGTATACGCAGCCTAAATATACGCTAGAGTTAAGGGAGTTTGAGGGATTTTAGAGTTATACTCGTCCATTTCAGTTGAGTTTTGTTATACCATATTTAACAAATTAACGGCTGTTGTTTTGACTGATAAATTTTTAGTTTTTTTGTTTGTTGGGTTTTGTTATACCACGTTTTATTTCACGTAGATTGTTTATATTGTACCACCGTTATTGTGGTACAATCTAAACGTGGACGTGGAGGACGGAGGACGTAAAGTTGGCATATTCTGCCACACATATAGGCATGCAAAATTGTCTTAAAATACAGGGTACAATTATATTATGAGTAAATTCTAATATAATTTTATCACTACATAATCACATTATTACGTTATCAAAATAATATCAATTAATTTCACTAATAAATTATTAATACAATAATATTTTTTTTTTCAAAAGTAGTACATGAATCCGATTTTTAAAAAATCTAGTAAGAAGATCTTTGGATGTTTTTGATAAATTATTATAAGCCTCGATTGCCATACATGATACAAAAGAACCACTTTACGCAAATAAATATATCTTTACTGAAATAAGTGTTTGAAAATTGATATATTAAAATGTAGAATAGCAGGTGTGAATTGTGCATTCCGTGTTCCAACTGTAACTAATGTTTTGTTTGTTTAGGCACGAATACATAATATTAGTACTGGTCTAAGCTCCTGCGATTTACTGGAGCACTGTTTATTTAAATAAATCATGTCTCTGTGCTTATAAAGTACTAAATATGCTTTTAGGAAATGTTTCATTGTATAACATACACGTACAAAATTCAGCTAAGTACCTAGGTATGATGCTGTATACTAAACTCCGATGGACGGTCCATGTTAAAAAGAAGCGGTAAGAGTTGGATCTCCGTTACACTATATTTATCAGTACAAAATAAATTATTGATCTACAAACAAGTCTTGACACTGTATGGACTTATGGTTGCCAGCTGTGGGGCTGTATCAGTAATAGCCACATCCAAATAATCCAATGATTCCTAAACAAACTGCCCAGGGGATAGTCAATGCTTCCTGTTCGCAATAACGACCTCCATCGGGACCTAAATGTGACATCGCCACAATAATAAAAAAGACTGCTGACATCGCTGGTATGTCGAGGCTATTCAACTCTTTGACACCACGGACCTAGTGAGAAGACTGAAAAAGACAACACCATTTGAACTAGTGAAGTAATAGTGCTAAACAGTAAGTGAAAAAATAGAACACAAGAACAGGGTGTCTTCCCTTTAATAGAGGCTGTAAGTGTTATTGGACACTTCTTGTGTTAAAAATTCTTTTTAGTAATAAGATTGAACTTAAATTACTTATAATTCTTAAGTTAGTTTAGATCGTATTGTTCCATGTCTTAGTAAAGACACATGTATAAAAAAACTACAAAAAATAATGGATTTTTAAAATATTGTAGCGACGAAGACGAAGAAAAGTAGACCGAGCGGCAAGTGGAATGCGGCGGAAAAATATTGAACCGCCACTCACAGATAGTCCTCTGTCTCTTCACCTGTCTCCGTGGGAGGAGACCACAAAGAAGAAGAAGTAGGGTGACCTCAAGTGCGGCGCGGTAGCATGAATAATTGTGCCCTCAAGTGTAGGAGACAATTGAATATAGCAAGAGAGACCTAGTGGTGTTTAGGGAATGGATAAGGACAAAAAATGAGAACTGAGATGTGGTACATGGTTACCTTAACTCTTTTAACGACATCATAATATATAGAGTTTGTATACGCAACGATGACAAAACAAAGTTTATAATAAGGTTAATTGTGTTCCCCTTACTGTCCGTCAATGAAACTTTGTTGTTTATTACTTACATTTAATTTTTTAAGTATTTGGAGGGTTTAAAAACAAATGTTGAATAAATTGTTTTTATTTCTTAAAACTTTATTTAACTATACTATATAAATATTTTTTATTATATATAGATAAATTATTTCTTTGATAAGTCTTGATATTAAACCTAGAAAACACTGCCATGTCGGGTTATATTTTTGAGGCTGTTTCATTAATTTTAATCGATTCTCAACAAGAACTAAATAACACAAGGTATAGAAAAAATATCACCCATTTTTCTACAATCTCTTTAAGAATACATTCCTAAGTATTGTTTTAGAGTCGTTGCGATGCTGTATTCGCAGGCCACAGACAGCCAACACGCCATCAATCACGGCCCCAGTAAAGATAACATTGCGAGATACTACATATCAACGATTACTTACAGAGAGAACGAACGTGTGGCATTCCAGAATGTTTCTTTCCGGCTCTGATTCAATCTTTGTTTCCAAACCTATAAAATATAAAATCAGTAGCGCTACAAACTTTTTATGTCTGGGCCTCAGATGTCTGTATCTGTGTCATGATCATTTGTCAACCTATTAAGCAAGTAGGTGATCAGCCTCCTGTGCCTGACACACCTCCTCCTTCCTCTCCTCACGATGTTTCCCTTCACTGTTCGAGCATTGTTAAATGCGCACGTTGAAAGATTCCATTAGTGCACAGCCGGGGATCGAACCTACGACCTCAGGGGTGACAGTCATTCGCTGAATCCACTAGGCCAACTCTGATCAATTTCTAAAGTGTCATAATAAGTATTATTCTATTAAAATAACGAATTTTCTAAAATACGTCAATTCACTTGGATTCACTAGAGAAATGTAATTTTCTGTTAATTTTCATGTAGGCAAAGTTGAGTGCTTCACTTGCTACGACCTAGTTGTCGCTAGGAACGTGCGACGTGAATGGGTACGCTACAGATTATCGCAGCTGATAGTTATACAAACATACATCTGTATAGACAACTGCTTTGTTAAATTTGCTTGTTAATATTCAACCACAATACCCTATTGTTTTATGTAATTACGTTGTTAAATTAACTATTACGTTGAACTTTTAAAAAATATGCCAATTATACAATAATTAATGAATTCCGATTATAATGTAATAAGTGACATTTATCTTCTGTTATATATTAATTATGTCTGACTAAACATACTACACTAGCTTTTACATGTTTGTTTATATTATTATAATTTTTTATTTTACTTTATTTTAGTTATAGTTAGTGTTAGTTTACCCTCTGTAGGTATTTCTTCGTCTATTGTTCCATACAAGGATTGCCTGGAAGAAATCTCTTGTTAGTAATAAGGCCACCCGTTGCCTAATAACTTATGTAACTTGCCTCTTTATATGTATGTATAATAACGAAGTGTAAATGGATAAATGTAATTTCTGTACGGCATTTAAATAGCCTTAATTTGTGATATTTTTACTTATAATAAAGGTTGTGAATATCTTTGAAAAGGCAAACTCAATTGAAAAACATCAAATATTTTCTCTGAACTCATTTCTATAAATAATAAAAGCGTAATAAATTTTCAAACGATAAATTTTATTGTAAGAGCAATATTTATATACCGCGCGCGAACGAATATGCTTTTGTTTTATTTTGTCCTATTACATTTCGTAGAAGGTAATTCGAACGACTCGTCTGTTCACGACGTCGCTAATTCACTCGTCGCTATTCTAAACAATGAAGACAACGACCGAATCAAAGAGCTTAGAGACAAATTAAAAGACATAGAGAAATATGTCGTAGATAAAGATAAACATACTGAACTTATTCTGATCGAAACGTCTAGTACAAATCTAAATGAAACAAACTTCTTCAAAGCGCTAAATGAATCAGATAATTTTAATTTACTGTTAGATAGAGAGCCGAAGCATTTATATTTGAAATTGAAAGAAAAAATGAATCGAGATGATATTATGAAGATATTATCAGAAAAAGCTGAGGACAGTAATTTGATGCGAGCCGCCAGAAGGATGATGGAAAATGATCATGGGCATAATACGGAGATAGATGATGATGTTATAGACGGTATTGTTGATAAAATGATTGCTGAATCACCTGCGGATGATCATCGATTTGACATACAAGAAAATAAATATTGGGGTAACAATACAACTTCTATGCTTTGATTGACTCATGACTAACTGGTTTTAAAATATACTAATGACATGCAAAGGAAAATAAAATTCTCGTAGTAAATAGGTCTCATAGTATCGTGTCACTATTGTTCGCAAACATCCTATTCAACGTACACGAACTTTGACTAATTGGATTTTGCGACACAAAAATGCATTCGTTTGTATATGTTCGTTTTAATAAAAATACGGTTAATAAGAAATGAAATGCTATGGAAATTATTTTTTTATATTCATTTCTCTTTATGGTTATTCGATAGGCTTGGCTTAACGATATTCTAATAATTCACTATAAACGTAATAGTTGTAGGAGCTAAAATACAATTTTAATTACAGACCCTCAAGGCGAGCTGGAAGACCTGAAAGAGTACCACAAGCACGATGGGAGGAGGTTATTTAAGGGCGAAAGAACTACCATCAAGCACTATCCCTTCATGGTGTCTATTCATGTCATGGGAAGGTTTTGGTGCGGAGGCGTTATATACTGGCATGATCTGGTGCTTACTTCGGCTTCGTGCTTACAGCTGTAAGTTCTTTATTTTGTTATCTGTTAGAAAAATATTTTAAATTGTGTGCTGTATACGACGAAGTGTTATAAGAAAATGGATTAAAGAGGAACATAGGAACGAGGTACGAGGGCAGCACCTCAATAATGGTCTAGGAAGGTCAAGGATTACACGTGGAGAAGGGACGGTAATTGACAATGACTGATAGGAATATCGTCGTCTAACGACAGAAAGAGAGCCAAAGACCGATTGTTGACACAGCTTCAAACTATAAGCTGAGCGATGACTCGAAAACACGACCTGAATTTTAACAAAACAGGACCTACAGATAAATTGTTGAAGATAATGATTTTTGACGTTTTATTTAGTTTGTTTGGCACCTTATCCCGAACCGACTACAGAGTCGGACAGCAGTCGTCGGAATAAGTGTCAAGAGTTTGCTTTAATATTGATTGTATTTAAGTGTGAAACGATTAAACTGATAATAAATTAGTTTTAATAATAATAATGATTTTCTCCCACTAATGAATTAGTATTATTAACGACCATTGAATAGTCGTTAATTTGTAAATCTAGTAATAGTTGCTAATCGAATAAACGACAAGTACGGTTTTGAACGGATTTGACTTTGACGTTATTCATTTATCAGCTCTGTGACAGATGACAATGGCAGCTGACAGTAATACGACTAAAGGAATCCCGTAAAAGTAATAGCTCGCATTGTACTTAATACTTTTCCAGTATGCACAACAATCGCTTCTTTCGCGAAAACCCGAAGGCTCTGTATGTACGTGTGGGAAGTAATCACAGCAGAATTGGGGGAGAATCTATAAATGCACTAGAAGTATGTACCTTATAATAATGGTAGTAATGTACCTTAATAATGTACTATAAATACATAGTATCACAAAAATCCACTACAGACACTCTTGCTACGTAAGCTAGTTAATTTTCAAGAAAAAAAAGTGCATGCGTACAAAGAACATATGTCAGAAGTGAAACTTCTTAGGCAAACTAATTTTTAACTCTTTTTCATATTTATACAAATCTAAAACTTTAGATTTCCGAGACTTAGAACGAGGGAAAAAGGAAGTATGTTAGGAAATTATGAATTTAATTGTCATTAAAAGTATTAAAAGTGTCGAAAATTAGAACAAATAATTTTTTTTTTCGATAATTAAAACACGTGGCATTTTACCTTCGAAATCGTTTATTAATTAATATAATCATTTCAGATTGCAATAAATTATTTCAAAAATATAAAATAATAATATTTCATAAATTCTCTTTATGACATTTTTATTTTAAAATAGAATTTCTATTAGGTAAATCATCTTTCTCACTCTCTCTCAATCGGTCTCAATCGCTCTCTCCCTTTTCTTAGACAAAAATGCTGCACAGCTTTGTGACGTTTTTTAAAAATTTTATCCTCATGCGCCTAAGGAAGTTTCACTTAAAAAAACTCAAGACATCGACGAAATTAAATAAAAACTTCTCAATTGTGTCTTGTTAATTGTGTGTACTGGATACTATGTAGTTTTTCAACAACTACCTAAAAAATTACTTTGATATATTCACAATAAAATGAAAAGGAAAAGTCCCGCATTAAGCTTTGTAATATGTCAAAGGGTAGTTTTCGATGAAAGCTTCTGGTGAACTTACTTTTTTGCCCTCTGATAATTTTTTTTTTTTAAGGATCGTCCTTCGTTTCATACTCATACCTCTCGCTAACATTACTCGTTACGCTTAAACACAAATACATCAAAAACGAATCTTTATTTTCTTTATCATGGCTGTTATCGTAAATAAACTAGTGTAGAAGATGGGATTCCCGTGGTTCGATGATTTTAACTAATATGTTTGTATATATGTCAGGTGTACTTCCACCCTGGCTACAATCCTCGCACGCTGCGTCATAATATTGCTGTGATCCGCCTTCGGCGCCATCTGTTCTTTGGGTACCATCGAGTGCCTAAAGTCATTAACATCTCAACCAGCACACGTGGACTTGCGCCAACTGTCGAAGTCTTGGTGCTAGGATGGGGGGTTACTAAGGTAATACGAGTTTCGTATTTACGTAAATATACTAAAAACATTATTCTGCTAATAGTTGTGCGATTCTCGAAAGACGATTAAGATATGGAGCACAAACTTCGATTTCCAAAACAAAACGAAGGCCAAAATGCGTTCGTGCCAGCGCAATAGAAAGAAGTATTATTATTTCTGAGCAACATGCCTTTCAACTTGAATGGAGATGGGTAGGGCACGTGATGATGAGGGCCGACCAATAGAGAGATTAGCCGGCGAGATCGAAAGGGTAGCCAGAAAACTTTTAATGTCGACAGCAAAAACTAAAATGAGGTGGAAAAAATTGTATATATATTACTTATTATTATATACTATTTTTGTATGTCAATAAGATGTGGATGGATCTCTTATTATTGTTATTATTAATCTACTAAACGGCTTGACTTTTATCCCTATTAATAATTAAATAACATTTGAGTTGTATATGATGCTATGTTATTTTGCAGATGTCACAAAGGTTGGCCTATGAACCAGTGTTTCTCAATCGGAAGTTCCTCCCAATATACCCCAACATATTCTGCAAAGAGATCTACGGAGAGTGAGTACTACTCATCTTTACACACAAACATTTTTCAGTGTGTATGAAAAGTGTTAGAAACGCATTTGTCATTTGTTTTTTATATTAATGGAAGCAATTGACTTTAATACATACTTTTTGCAGTAAATTCATAGCTTCTTCTATGTTCTGTGCGGGAACCATGACCACGGGAGAGGGAGCTTGCGATGTAAGTAACAATAATTATTAGCGATGTAGTAAGTAATAAGCACTAGGCCACTAGAGGCTTCAACGTGCGACTATCATCCCTGAGGTCGTAGGTTCGATCCCCCAGCTGTGCACCAATGGTCTTTATTACGTTTTTGCGTATTTAACAGTCGCTCGAACAGTGAAGGAAAACATCGTGAGCAAACATCGGCTTGCCTTAGACCTGAAAAGTCAACGGCGTGCGTCAGACACAGAAGGCTGATCCTACTTATCTACTTGCCTATTAGATTACTAAATTATCATGAAACAGATACAGAAATCTGAGGCCGAGACCTAAAAAAGTTGTAGCGCCATTGATTTTTTTATTAGCGATACACGATTATTGTCTATATTTTGTATCACAGGATGCACACACACGTTTAAGCTTACGTTAAACTCATGGCAACGACAGGCCATTTCAAGATATATATATATCTCTTTTTTTTTAATTGGCTAAAGCACCAGTCTTTCGCGGTATAATATATCTCTAAGCAGTGTGCGTCGGGAAAATTGTGTGAAAGTGAATTGGTGTATCAGGCCCATCCCCATTCTTGTTTAAAAGGCTGCAATTATTATAATTACTAGAAGATACATTAATACTATATAATCAGGACACTAGTAGGTAAAAAGGCAATTCGAATGTTTTACAAGTTTCTTAAAAACACCATTTTTATAAATGGAACGCATTTATATACTTCACTCATTATTTCAAAAAGAAAATCCAAAGTTCGTGATGTTCCATGCTCCTCGTAAAAGTTACATTAATTTGCAAAAACTCAATATTAAAGTGAGAGCTCAAAGGAAACTTCTATCTTGACGGGAATTACTTAAGTTTCAGAGTTAAACCAACAGTTGGTTGTGTCGCGCGGAATTAAAAACTAACGTAGCGCCCCACTGCTCGACAAACAACTACTTAGGATGACAGGCTTTTCTTTAGTTGTTGACCAATAACAATTAAGCGAAATTTGTCATCAAATCTCAAAATGTCGTATACTTTAAAGTGACAATTAATCTATTTAGACCCCGCTCTGCCTCTTTCGACACGTGCAGCGCGTTTAAGGGTATTTAATTCCTTCGATTAAATACTTGTTCTGACGACAAGAATAATAAATTTGCATTTATTGCTTTAATCTCTTCTAAAGAAAGCTCTTCAATACTTGTGTACTGTCTGTCAGAAGAGACAAAATAAAGAATACAACGTTAAGAAAAATACGTAATGTAACAAATGTTACACTAACAATATAATATAAACTTAAATGGAAATGGGCGGGGCACGTGGCAAGAGAAACAGAAAAGTGGAGCAAAAAACTGGTGCCCAAGGCACAGCAACCGAAGAAGAGACAACTTTATTATTTATTTATAATAATATATAACTGTCACTTGTTTATGTACGAAGTTTTTGTGAGAAAAATAAGTAAAGATTATTATTATTTATATTAAATGTCTCCTTTAAGATTGAGACGCCTACAAAAATATCTCCATAGCTTTTGTAAAGTTAAAGTAATAGCGTTGCGTAGAGATGTGGGGTCTCTCTGCATCCTCTACCGCATTTACCATGAAGAATGTTCAGAGGTGTTGTTCGGACTAATACCTGCAGCTGAGATTCATTCTCGGGCGTCAAGGCAGACTACAAAATACCATCCGTATCACCTCTACGTCCGTTACAACTGAGCGTTTCTTAAGGCAGTTTTTGCCGCACACTATATGGAAATAGCTGCCGAAGTATTTCCGAACCAATTCGACTTAGGGTCCTTCAAGAAAAGATCCTATGAATTCTTAAAAATCAGTCTACGTACTTGCGAGCTTCTAGCAGTGTGAGTGTCCATGGATATAACTTAACATCAGATGAGCCTCCTGCCCGCTTGCCTCCACAAAAAGAAGTAAAATTTGACTTTCTATCAAAGGAGTTTCAATTAATATACACTCTTATGTTTTAGCATGATGCGGGAGGACCAGCAGTGTTGGCTGGAAAGCTGGTGGGAATTATATCTTTTGGGCCATCAGTATGCGGCTACCCCAACGCTCCCACGGTGTTTACTCTCGTGGGAGCCTACAGCGATTGGATAGAAAATATTAATGAAACTGTAAGTAATGTAATCTCATAATACTATAAACTAAGATTTGTTTGAAGAAATTTCCTGATATATACCTATACTAGCGGACCCGACAGACGTTATCCTGCATGATATTTAAAGCCATCTGTCTGGCTGATTTGTGAATCTAAACCATCCAGGGCGCCACCCAAACGCATCCAAAAACATTCATTCAAATCGGTCCAGCCGTTTAAGAGGAGTTCAGTGACATACACACGTACAGTAGAGTTATATATAAAGATAAGTTTGGATATTCTGATCTTTATTGATCTTTATAAATGAAGTCATAACATATAATTAATAAGAAAATCATGTCAATAACAGATGCCAGAATACTTCCGCGGTAAGAAGCGGACCACAACAATAGATCCGATTCCCTTGTTCGAGGATATCAAGTTCAGTAAAATGGAACTGAATAAGTATACGACTCGAGAGACTGAAGCCACTACCACCGCGTTCTATGTGCCCACCACTACTACTCCTCCGACGATATTGCGGAACAAAGAGCTTAAATATGGAAAAAAATATAAGTATGAAACCGATAGCTGGAGTCTTGAGATGGATTAAATGATGGCCATAGCAATTTTTTTTTACACGCTTTATATTAGCTTCACCTGTATGTATGTATGTATGTATGTAACCGACTCCTTCGGACTCGATTTTGACCCACTTTTAACGGACAGATTTAAATCAAACTTTGCGCACCTGTCAAAGATCGATGACAATGCAATAATCCGAAAAAAAAATTAACTAAAAAATAAATAATAGTTAAAAAAAACTAAAAAACACGCTTTTAAAGCACATCAAACTAAAAAGTGAAAAATAATTTCTAATTTAGGCTGAAAATGGTAATGAACAAAAAATACTGGTATTATTGTGAAAAAGCGTGGGTTGCTCGATAGACGAAAAATATGGCACAGAGCGCCCCACGCTTTTTCACAATAATACCAGTATTTTTTGTTCATTTTGTATTGATGTGAAACATCTAAAGCTGCACGTAAACCGATTTCTGGTGTGGCGATGTATGCCGTGGCGACGCGTCTTCACTCTATATGATGGTATATATATATATACACTATACAGTCTATATGCAGTAGTGTGTAATATAACTATTACCGAAGTCACTGATTAATAAAATAAATTCGTAAATTTTTGTATTCAATAAATATAAATGTTTATTCAATAAATAGTCATCGACCATCGTTATCTGAAAAAAAAATCGTAATATTTTATTTTATCATTATGACATATTTCGTTCCTATCACAATCTGTCCTTTTCTGCATATTACTACTTTTACAAAATAATGTCGATGTTTCACATCTGCCAGGCGTCCCGTGACGCTGTCCGTGAAGCCTGTGAAGGAGACTTCTGTGCTTCTGGAAGCTAGTTAGCCAGGACTTTACGCACAACGGACCTAATGGGAGTCTAAGTGCGGAAACTGAGCCCACCAACCAACCAACTACCAACTGCTTTTGCTTACAACAACAGTACAGCAATCAATACATGATCTAAATGATAATTAAGTACCTACATTTATATAAAATACAGTCATAATAGAAAGCAATTAAGCCAGCCACAACCGACGAGAATGAAAGCGGCGTGAAAATTGTTTCAGACCGCAGCCTGCGGAGCCTGCTGTGTGGTGTTTGTGGTCGCATATAACATATATTAAGGTTCATTGTAAAAACAGTGCTATAACATTTTGTACAGCCATATATTACAATCAAGCATTAACTGTTGGACGCCTTTAAAAAAATATTATCAATAATTCAGCTTTGTTCAGTATTCATTTGAAAGCAGTCTGATATTAATAGAAACTAGGACGCGCGGTGTATTACGGGATAATTTAAGTTCCATATGGAGCTGTCTATTGCTCTCATAGCTTAGGTTGTCATGATTAATAGATTTTACGTAGCATAAAACAGAGCAATGGCGTAGAAGCAAATGGAGTATCACAATTTTAAACGAGACACATCCGCTTCCTGCCGTTACGTTCCGTTACGAGCGGATAACGGCCTAACGATGCTATTCGTTAGAACTGCACGTGTTCCAATAGGATTCGTTTTTTAACAGCCTGGTTGGGAAAATGTTACGAGATTAAGATAATGTCATATCGTTTCTCCAAGCGGGTTATAAATGTTAATTAAATTGATTATATTCAAACAATGAAGCGATTAAGAGCGATTTCTTGGAATTATTACAAACAAATAAATATTTTATTATTTATTATTATTATTACCAGTATACGTATTGATACATATCTAATTATTATACGTTTTGCAAATAACAATTAAATAGCCTTCTATATTCTTATCCCAATTTATTTAACCCTACATTATAAAACAGTTTGTTTCAACTAACTAACTAACTTTCCTTGTCCCCGGTGTACGAGTCCCCTGAATTATTTTAGTTCATTACGATTTACATTATACATTTCTAGTGCCGAGAGAAGTTGAGTATTCGCCGATATAAACGGGATAGTTATAATGATAATCATTTATTTGCAAGAAATGTTATGTTGGTACTATCTCAAGTTCGCTTATTCTGCCATAATGGCGTGCAAATTTGCCGTGATAGATAGTTTCAATTACAATATGTGTCATACCATTATAGTCAATTCTTATAATATTTAATCACTATATCAAATAAATATTAATTATAATGTTTAATACAATAATCATTAATAGAATAATCTTTTTTTTTTCCAAAAGTAGATAAAGTCGATTTTAAAAAACTCTTCTTTGAATGTTTTTGGTAAATTATTTTACACCATATAAAAGGTGTTTTTCCTATACAATTCCAGATTAATTTTTGCCACAGCCAATTTCTCCCCATGTCTACTTCGCAATGTCATGTTATTAAAGATGTAAGTAAGTTTCCAAGTTATATCCTCACTTCCCAAGTCATTGTTCCACGTGGTAGCTGTCTTCAACTCAAAGACAACCTTACCGTCAAGGAATACAGTTCCTTTAACACTGACGATGTATTTATTCGATTTTCAATAATGCATTATATTAAAATTCAATTGGAAACTTTGGAGCGATATTGTTGTTGACATAGAAATTAGTTATTCAAGTTCTTACCACTTCATAAAAGGGTCTATTTGCATGATTTATTGTATTTTACAAAAGGAGTACGTACTTAATTATATCTAACGGTAGGATCTTAGTTGAATTTTAGTAACAGTGGTTGTGGAATTTGGAACTCTCAATACAACTAAATACATCGGGTTCGATCCCCGGCTGAGACGAACATCGATGTGATTAGCATTTGGTGTTGTGCTTAGGTCTTGGGTGTTTAAATATGTATTTATATGTCTATCTATCTATAATATGTATGTATATCCGTTGCCTAGTACCCATAACACCAGCTTCACCAGCTTAGCATGGGACTCGGTCAATTGGTGTGAATTGTCTTTAAAAAAAAAAAAAAAAAAAACTGTTTTGTGCATTGTAAATGTCAGAACCGCACGTGATGTTACTTGTGTTGAGCTTACTTACCATAATCCAAAAAAGTATTATTATACCCGTGTGACGAAGTTAATAACAATTATAAAACGGAGTGGTGTGTTGGTAGTTGATGTTTACTTACCTGAAACAAAATAATTTTATATTAGTTTAAAAAGCTCTTAACATAAAAGCTCAAGTTTTTAAAAGTTGTCCGTAGTAATTAGCTTTTGTCTAAAATTAACGCTTGCGAATAGTTTACAAGTTTTAAAATCATTTTTTTTTCTAGTTATATAAAACCGTTTGAATACTTATTATCCAATTAAGATTATGTATATTTTTTCCCCAGGAGTGCTACAGATGTATTATAACTTAATAAGACACCTATATACAAGAGAGGTATTTCGTGATAAATATACACCAACAGAAAAGTATTAAGACATGTGATATTCCCAGACATATGTTAGCCAAACATTTATACAAATATTGGTACAGTTGTCGAGTAGCAGACATTGGCATCACAAGATCTGGATATATAGTATTCAGTTAATACTGTTTGCACAATCCATCATCGCTTGTACGATTTTATGTACGCGAGCACATAAGAGTGTTCAATATTTTCACTGAATTTGTATACTAATGTACAAACGTATGTACGCGAGGGATTTTTTTTTAAAGACCATTCACACCAATTGACCTAGTCCCATGCTAAGCTGGTGAAGCTTGTGTTATGGGTACGAGGCAACGGATAATAGATATATAAATACATATTTAAACACCCAAGACCTAAGCACAACACCAAATGCTCATCACATCGATGTTCGTCTCAGCCGGGGATCGAACCCGGGACCCATGGATTCGCAGTCAGGGGTACTAACCACTAGACCAATGAGTCGTCAAATTTGATTGCGGTTTTAATTTTATATAGAGTATAAAATAATGATTATCGACTATTTAATTAACGTTAGTTATATTGCTTATTAGTAATTATAACAATCAAATATGCAGTATATACAATTTTCTTAACCTACACAGCATTAAGAAATAAAATTAAAACACATTTAAAAAGCCTGGTCCCTGTGGCAGTGTACCTTTAACGCTGGCAGCATTTTCTCTCTGTATTGCGATACTTATTCGTTGAGCCAGAAAAGCACCAGCTCTGGCATCACCGGTACTATTAGGTGCCAACTTAAATCTTTAATTAGAGCCAATGCACTTGAACCCCACGGCCCAAGAGTCTCTACTCCAACGGGAACAAAATCGAAGTAGGAGGAAAGACTTTATTTATGTTAGTTAGTTAATTATAGAATGTAGCTGATGTGTGCCAAGTTTTACGGAAAAAACAATGAAAATTTGAAAGGAGCTTGATTCATCACGGTTCAGACTCGACACGAGTCGAGTTGTAATACACTTCTGGACACATCTATTGGCCCACCTTGCATTTTCAGTTTCTTTTGGTCCTAACTAAAAATTTATATTAGGTCGAGTAAAAATTTTTTATGCAGTTTTGAACCTGATACATTTTACCATCTTTTTCGATCGTATTGTTTTAAATTTGAATTTAGAATACCACACCACATGGAGATACGCCTAACAAGTCGGGTAGGCGCCTTGATGAAGTCAGTTGATTTTTGAATAAAAAACGTGTTTTAAAAAAAAAAATAACGCGTGTTGCCTCCATGGGCATCTACGACAGCTCTCATACGATTAGGCATAGAGTTTATCAACCGCTCTATGAAATTTTGAGGGATCATCTCCCATTCCTATTCTATGGCAGTTTTCAATTCCTGCATCGTCTGGGCAACTAGCTGACGAGCCCTAACACGTCTTTTTAGGTCGTCCCACATGTGCTCAATGGGCTTCATATCTGGGCTTCTGGCTGGTTAGTCCATAACTGCGATGTTCACATCCCGAAGATATTCTCTGACGATGCCGGCCGTATGGGCTCTTGCATTATCATGGGCAAGGAAATTTGGGCCCACATAGTCCGCGTATGGCATCACGTGAGGTTCTAAGCACTCAAGAATGTACCTTTCAGCATTTAATGTTGGCAGCCGTGGTCCCGTAACAAGCTCAAGTTGAGTTTTGCCGCTCGCGGATATACCGCCCCAGACAGTCCATGAGCCACCGCCATAAGCAACCCTCTCTTCAAAGCAGCATTGTGCAAAACGCTCTCCCTTACGTCGGTAGACCTTCTTCCTTCCATCATTGCCATGTAATGCAATTTTAGACTCATCAGAAAAGAGTACACCGTTCCAATGCTGCTGAGTCCAATTTCAGTGTGAGCGCGCGAAATGAAGGCGCGCTATTCGGTGGGCTCGCGTTAGTTTTGGGCCATTAGCTGGCTTGTGTGGTACCATATCGCGTTCTTTTAATCTTCTCCAAACAGTTCGAGCGCTTACATTTACTCCATGGAAGTCGCGAAGTTGGTTTTGTATCTCAATGGAGGTAAGGTGACGATTTCTCTAGCTTGTCGTCACGATGAATCGATCCTGCCTTTCAGTTGTGACCCGAAATCGTGGCCTTCCTTGGCGACGAACAAAGTCGCCAGTCTCTAGGTATCTCCGATAAACGTTTCGGACCGCAGATCGACTTAAATTAAGTTGATCACTCACATTTCTTTGGCTGTGTCCGGCCCGGATAAGTGCCACAGCTTGGGCGGCGACTTCAGGCGAAGTATCCATAGATTATTGATAGAACCTCATCTCAATGTTAAGAATAAGTAATGTTTGTTGCAAAACCAAAGAGAAAAATCACACTTTCAAGAATTAAATCCAACTAAACCAATTTAATCAAGTTAGTATTCGATTGTTTGATATCAATGAGCAGGCTCCAAATTGTCTTTTGTTTCTTTAAATTCTGTGTTCGAAATTAAAAAAAAAATATTGAATGCAATTATGAATGTGCCAGGTTCAAAACTGCATAAAAACTTTTTACTCGACCTAATATAAATTTTTAGGTAGGACCAAAAGAAACTGAAAATGCAAGGTGGGCCAATAGATGTGTCCAAAGGTGTAATTACATTTCCGTACAGTTATAAAAAAAAATACCAACTAAAATAAGTAAAGTTTCCGTTTAAGTATATAGAAACGTAATATTAGAGTGAGTGTAAACACATTCATCAAGAGGCCGCATCGATTGAGGAAACATCTACGTGTTTACATGACACATAGGGTGCCTTACTAGAGATTTCTATGTATTTGTGTGGCTTCTTGTTCCTTATTCTGTGCTACGTGATTGCCAATAAATAAAACTACACCATAAAATAAAATATGTTTATTATGGAATATAAGATACAGGTATCACTTATTTCATGATATTAAATTTAAAACGGTAGACATCCCTACTCATCGGCAAAGAAGACAGAGGGTGTAGGCCGAGAGAAAAAGCTGGCGTAAGCAACTCTCGGTACTCTTAAAATATCAAATCATCAAACAACACTTAATTTAAAACAAATATCACAAATTAATTAAAAGTTGCCGGTCTAGCATTAGTCCCAGATCCTTTTATCAACTAGATAATCGTTAACTTTATATTAATCCTTTTTACACGTCTTTTCTTTAATACATTTCTTAAATTTATTAAAAGGCAGAGAGAAAAGAGCCTCTGGGATTTTATTAAAGAAGAGTTATCTCTTTTCCCAAAAAAGAATTACTAACTTTAGATAGTCTAGTACGGGGAAATTGCAACCTACGTTTGTTCCGAGTATTAAAATTGTGCGTATGTTCCATTTTAGTAAACTTATCACTATTTTTGTATGCATACATAATATTTTCATAAATATATTGCGATGTAAAGATATATTAAACACTCAAACACACAGCACATCAAATTAAAATCAGTTGGCGTGAAGTCGATGTCCAGCTAAGCTATCTATCTATAATATTGGACAGCTCTGGATAAAATACCCAGGAGATTACGCGTTTAAACGTGTATTAAGCACGAACCTCGATAAGACGTCTCAAAATGGCTGCGAGACTAATGATAACTCAATCTCTGACGAAGCCTGATCTACAAGCTGTAGCGAGGAATTATTAAATGGCGAATCTTGATTGAAGTATTGTGTAGATAGAAGATTCTTTTCTCTGGCAGAATGACCAGCGGTGTACACGGCTGTTCCTCAGCATAATGCTGAGCCAGGGCCAGTTACAACCACAACACACACACAAACCTACCTTTTTTTCTCTTTCCAAAATTTATTTTTTATTATTATTATTTTGTGTGTTTCTGTGTGTGTGTTTCGTTAGTAATAAATCTTACGTCTATGTCTATGTTACATACAGGGTAAAGTTAATATTAAGTTACTGTAACGTCTACTTTATAGTAGCTGATTAACTTTTATTTCATTTATTCACATAAATTACACTTTGTGGGAACGTCTTCTGTATAGCACTTTGATCGTCAATTTATTTAAGTGTCGTTTAAAGTGAGTTAAACCTTTTAGTATTAAATATAAAAAAATAATTATTGAATTCGTGTGTTCATTATAATCAGAGAGGCGTCGAATTAGCCTTGATTAGCTACGATGATGTCGGGGATCTCCTTGGGTTATAAACGTACCGGAATTAATATTCACTCAGTATAACAAGGATATAAGTTGGAAGTAATCTATGTGTGAGGTATCTAATTCCAAATTAAAGTAAAATTTTAACTAATTTGGTGTCGTTAATAATGTTTTTAATTTTTTTTTTATAAATTTGGTTTTAACATACGAAACTAACCCCAACGAATGTTATTTTGTAAATCCTTTATATATAGTTATACTCAAATAAAATAACAATCGGCCCATGGCCCACTTGTGAAATAACCTGTGACTTTATTTTACCAGCCCACTCGGTCAACCCCCTTCTTAATGGTAGGGACGTGCTTTTGCTTTCGGGCTTCAATGAAATGGGGATTCACCACTCTCACAGCACAGTGAAATGAGCAATGAGGTAACGGGTATTGCACTCCCGTTGCATGCGGTGAGTAAAATTCCCAGAGCCCATCACGCCTTCCCTTCTTAAGAAATATGAAGGTGCGGGAAAAACAGAAACCACCACACGCACTCACGGTGGGGTATCTCTGTCTGGGCGTCCCGCTATGGTACGTTCAGCCTTATCTATTACTACGGAGAATTATCAAATCCCCGGAGACATGTCATTGGGCTCTTGAGATCATTTCGGAGCAGTGTGTTTCACGCACTCACAGCCAGCAGATTGACGTAGGGTGTGGTCTTTTTTTGCTAACCTAACCTAGGGGGCCCAATACCTTGCTAGATGCCATTGCTGACTCTGTCGAGGTGGTCCAGCAGGGTATGAAACTTTTTAGTCACAAGCATCTAAGGAGACAGAAGTTTTGCGTTTTTCGCTAAAAAACACCTTTTGTCGCTACTCCTCTCTTCTTCTCTCGACATTCTCTTTTAAACCACAGCTAGCATCGGAATACTGGGTGTTACATATTAAATGACATTCAGTTTTGCGATAATTTGGAAGGGAAGCCTAAATTAGCCTCTAAAAAGCTTGGTGTACCCAGCAAGGCGAGACAGTACCTCACTCCGGACTACCGCTTGCAACTCTAAAAACCGAAAATTTGGCCCTACATGGAGTACCGTTTTCACGTTTCACGTTTTCAATTTCTGTTCTTTTTCCGCGCACCACCGCTATGTAGAACCAGCTGTCCATTGAAGTATTTCCAAGCCAATTCGACTTAGGGTCCTTCAATAAAAGATCGTACCGATTCTTAAAAAATAATAAAAACTACATAATCTAATATGATTTCAAAAGAGAGAAAGAGTAACTTTCGTCAAATTAAATTGGGTTTCGGATTTCTACTATACCAAGTATTTTACTCTTCGTTTTCTGCAAAGTTAAAGTATGCGTAACCTTCGCCATATAAAATCATAATAATTTATGATGAAATGACTAGATAGGGAGTCTGATATTACGATCTCATTTGGCAAATGGTCTGTCTGAATTACTTGCCGTTAGCGAATTATAATATATCATCGCGGGCGCGGCCTACGGACACGGCAAATGAACAACGTCATATTTTGGCATCTCGCAAATTGAGGTGATAAAATATTATTTTTATTTAACATTGCAGTTTATTTGATAACCAATTATATATCCAATAATTAACCAAATTATCGTAAGGCAAAATAAGCGACACGCCAAAAATGACAAAAATAAATACTAATTGTTCTCTCTGTGTGAAGGAATTATTCTGGTAGAGATTTATTTATCTATTTATTTATTGCACCAACAAAGTCGACCCTGATACATGCATGTAACACAAACACAAGCCAAGTGCTACCCCAATTATATACAACATTCTTAATTACTAATTAGTTAAGCCGCTAACTTTTTGAGAATTGATGAGGAGTTTGAAAAAATATCAATTCGGAGGAATTTACGACCCCCCCACTGCGATCCAATACCACCATCAATTGCGGAGAATATATCAAACTCAAACTATTTCTGGCTTTTTTATGTACTGGCCTCACCTGATGTAACACTTATGCCGCCGCCCATGGACACTCACATTGCCAGAAGCCTCGCCAGCCATGATATTTTTTTATGGCTCAACGAACTTAAACGAATTACAAAATTTGAATTTAATCTGTTAAGCCGTTTGGTCACAATTTTTATTTGTTTTTACAACAAACAACATATTCTACTTAAGTATCCATTGTGGATAGCTCCCATTGTCAATTTTTACAAGAGACGTTGCCGTTTTGTGTTAGGCTTTTGTGAAACGGGAAAAGAACCCGCGCCTTTATTTTTATTAATGTAGTCTTTCCCTCTAAACGACCGCAAAACTGAATGTCGTTCGATATGTCAACGCCGTATTGCGACGCTGGATGTGGCTTTAAGTAAAATTAATTTGCGTCTTTTTAGTGTAATTAAATTCATCGTTGATTAATTAAAAATAAACCGTTGAAGAGATCTACGGCGTTTTCTATGCGAAATTATATTAACTATGGCAGTCGTGGCGCATTATTGAACACCCCTCGAACACTTTGAAAATTAAATAGCACTGGTTGTGCAAAAGTCTCAAGGCTATTTTCGTAATATCTTTTGCAATGAGAATATCATGTTTCAGTTAATACAAATTGAAACATATAGCATTTATAGAAATCGGAGTATATCCTGTATCCAAATGGCTTGTCAAAGTATCAATTTGTTCTGTGGAAATGTCTGTCCGTTCTAATCAGCTTTGCGGCGCAGCTCCAATGAGAGTCGGATCGAATGAGGATTGATGAAAGGGATACCAACTTAATATGACTTAACAAGAATTTATGTTTTATTTATAAATATTAGTCAAACACTTGATAAAAAAAGTGCGTAAAACAAAGTACATACATGTCATAAGTGAAACTTCTTTGGCAAACTAATTTTTAAGTCTTGTTCATATTTACACAAATCTAAACTTTATATGTCCAAGGCTTAGAGGGAGGGAAAAAGTTATATGTGTGTATATATATATATATATATATATATATATATATATATATATATACTTATATATGTTAGAAATTCAATGAATGTAATTGTCATTAAAATATTAAAAGTGTGAAAATTAATACAAATTATAAATTTAATTTTATTTATTTATTTCTTCGATAGTAAAAATACTTGGCATTTTAATTTACAATTCGTCATTTGAGATTTCAATAAATTATTTTGCATAAAATATAAAATACTAACATTTCATAAATTCTATAAATAGAATTGCTATAAGGTAATTCGCCCTTCTCACTCTCTCTCAATCGGTCTAAATTGATCTCCCCCTTTTCTTCGACAAAAACGCTGCACATCTTCGTGACGCTAATATTATTATTATTGCGTTTCATCCGTAAAAAAATTACCCTCATGCGCCTATAGAAGTTTCACTGGAAAAAGTCACCGTAATGGAAGTGAACGTAAAGCATGTCAGTCACGCAGAGTTGCTTATTGTATGTACTATACTGTAAATATGAGTATTTACAAAAACTTATACAAACACGCATACATTTTCTATTGTGTGTTATGTATAAAAAGGCAGTAAAGAAATTGTACCTAACAATAGCTTTCTCAATGTAATGGCTGCTCGGCCTATTACCCCTTGAAGTCCTTTAAATTTTCTTTTTAAAGAAAACTGTTTTAACTTTTCAAACGAGAGTACTTTATTGTTGGCATTTTTCCCAGCTGGTAAAAAGGTCATCTAAATATCAAAATGAATTTTTATGATTGAATCAATCACTGTGGGTTGCGAGCTCTCCACACATCAACCCGGTATCTAGGTAAATAAACCTCAATTTGACAAATCGTTTTAAATGCAATTTTGTTCTTCCTTGAACTATAAACCTTTCATGCCGCATCGTTTGGAGCATTTTGATTTAAACATAGATTGTCTACTTAAGCCGACTGGTATTGCAAGAGACGATGGCAAGAGACCGGACGGTATGAGTTTGATTTCATGGAAGATGGGCCGTGTGCTGGTACGGGAAACAACCTGTTGAGACATGTTAGCTGCGGTTCTGTAACTGCGGTCCGTTTCGCATCCTCACCAGCCCTGTGATTCTGTTACTCATTTCGCTTTTCGAGCGAGCGCCAATGCGAAAACCGCTGTGTGAGTTCGAAAAGTGAGTTCGAAATCGCAGGGCTGGTGCGGCTTGTGAAGCGGCTAAAGCATGCAATAACAGGGGCTAGGCTCCGAATATGATTTTGTCACAATCGGTGTCGAGACCCTTGGTCCGTGGGGTCCTAGCGCTATAAGGCTTTTTAAGGAAATAGCAAAAAGGTTAGTCGACATCACAGGTAACCGAAGAGCTGGCAGCTACCTCGGACAAAGAATTAGTCTAGCTATTCAAAGGGGAAACGCTGCCTGTATATTCGAAACCTTGCCTAAGTCCTCCTTGCCTCCTTTTGCCTGACCTCTGCCTTGAGTCCCTCCTTTTAATATTATATTTTAGTTATTTTATGTTAAGGTAAGTTATTGTTTTTTTTTTGTTATAGATTGAATTTAGTTATTGATTGTGTCGTATGTATGTCTGTTAATTTAAAATTATTCTTTCGTCGTCCCTCGATAAAAACTTCGTCAAACGCTCTATCGTCGAAGTGATATCACACATTATGCCCCTACGCCTACCACCTACACTCTTATACGTATTTTCATGGTTGTAAAGTTACTAACACCGCTCACACTCCACACTCATGTTCTTTTCCCTTTTTGGATAATAAAAAACAATCTTATCTTATTTTATTTTGCGTAAATTGGAAATTGCAAGATGCACTCAAATATAATAGTATTAAAATTATATTATGTAAGCACTATGTGAGGTGAATATGTAGCTCATAAAATATTCTAACATGTTTAAATAAACAACTTTCTTACACAGAAACATGATAAAGGCACACGAGAAACTTTATAAAATTCTCATAACAAACTTGTGACGATCTTGATATACCCCAATAATTCAGCATCAAGTAAACGAGAACAAAGGATCTCAAAAATGTGTTTTTACGAAGATATTCGTCGTAAGTTAATTCAACTCCAGCCTACGGGCCTTCACTGACAATTGTGAATTATTT
The DNA here is from genome assembly GCA_963693345.1 of Pieris melete. Lineage (NCBI taxonomy): Eukaryota > Metazoa > Arthropoda > Insecta > Lepidoptera > Pieridae > Pieris > Pieris melete. Next base: position 731,859 of record CAVNZK010000134.1, on the reverse strand, counting down.
CTCTGAAGACAGAAAGGAAATGGTGATGAGGTATACTTTCTTAATTAGCGTCTTGTCTCTTAATATTATTTATTTTAATAAGAAAACTGGCTATCGCAAGACCACTTAGAGACTACATTAAGAACCGAGAGATAAAATATTTGCTTTTACGTTGAAAAAAGGATCAGTTAAATATAGGGAAATTTTGTATTCATTGTAGTTATACCATATTAAATAAGCGACAAATTCTTTTAGGCTACTATGACTTATAAAAGAATAAAAGACAACATCCGCAACTCGTATGATAAAACCATTGCGGATCAGCACTGATGAAACTGATGCGCCGTAGGGCTTTTCGAATGAATCATATAGATTGAAAGCATTCCTTATAGCAAACGGCGTATTTATATTGTCTCGAGAATATATGTGAATAATTTGTGGTCCTCAAGCAAATTGCTTTTTAATTAAAGAATAAAATAGAAATACAATGACAATACTGAAATAAAATCGGAGCTGTTTCATTACAATTGGATAAAAGGGCACTCTACGCTTTGTCTACGAACCGCTACGAAAAATAAACGTGGTATGAATGAGCTACGACGTTACACAGATTAGGTAGACGATACAATTTGTACCGAAAGTGTTGAGTAAAGTTTTTTACACTTTATGAGTACGAGTGAGACGTTTTCATTTGGTAAAACTGTAGTAATTTAAAATCAAGTTCAAGCCCAGTTTCGCGCTCTACTATTCCAAGATTTGTTGATTTCATATCTCGTCATAGTTCCCAATTCTCTCCCTTCCCCGCCCCCTCCTCGCACCCCGCCTCAGCCCTCAGATAGCTAGAGATTTAATCAAATATTCAAATGTCAGACAACACTGTTTGTTTTTACGAAGGACGTCGTATGTTATTTTCTCAGTACATACAATAAATATCTAAAATTTTTATATATATATAAGAAGATAACGACGAATATTTTTTTTTATGATTGGACAATTCACACCAATTGACCTAGTCCCATGCTAAGCTGGTGAAGCTTGTGTTATGGGTACTAGGCAACGGATATACATACATATTATAGATAGATAGACATATAAATACATATTTAAACACCCAAGACCTAAGCACAACACCAATTGCTCATCACATTGATGTTTGTCTTAGCCGGGGATCGAACCCGGGACCCATGGATTTGCAGTCAGGGGTACTAACCACTAGACCAATGAGCCGTCAAATTTATATTTATATGTATGTAGAAGACTTTAGGTTCTTTTTTCGCAGCTTTTTATTACTTAAAAAAAAGCAGTATTGTCTTTATTTTTATTTTGTATGTTTATAGGTATAGATATCATTAAACAGACTTTGCTTATAGCTATCGGTGAGTTAACTAGATTGGCAAACACCAGTAAGTAAGGGGCGCAGGCAAATTGTGTTAGAGAGGTCTAATTGTGTTCTAGCTAAACCAAACGCTGCGGGCATTAAGACAAAGTTATTTAGTTACGCCAATCAATTGTAAAGTTGGTTGTTTATTCTAAAGACCGAAAAAAATTCGTCTTAATTTAATGTCGTAAATCGATTTTGTTGAATCCGATTTAAATCTAGTTCATAAAAAAATATTTTAACACGAGTTCAGTTCGTTGGCGGTTGTTGTTTTAAGCTTTAATCGTTTAAAAATTAGCTTATAACTAACATAAAATAAGGGGAAAGTGGGGTTGCGACGCTAACAAAAACCTATGTAATCATAAATCTAAGTGACACTTCAATACAAGTGCAGGCGACCTTTTTGGACAATATCGGAAACAAGAATGTTGTATTACAATTTATGAGTGTGGATAAAACTAAAGGGCTCATTTAGGCTTCAAGTGTGTGATTGCTAACATGTGGTTTGCTAATATTAATAATAATAAAGCCTTTAATCAGATAGAAAATAATTACATAATTTTTAACTTAAAGTATTAACACTAGTGAGTCGGTGACACCGACAACCCATCTGTTTGCCCAATTGTGGCAAAGGCCTCCTCCATTTCTCTCCACTCTGCTCTGTTCTGAGCTTTCCTGGTCCAAATTTTCCCAGTTACGGATTTTATTTCGTCTTCCCACCTTCAAACTGTCTACCTCGTTTTCTTTTATTATTTCTTGGGTACCAATATATGATCTTTTTGTTCCACTTTTCTATACCTCTTATCATGTGACCAGCCCATTTCCACTTCAATCTTCGTATCCTCGTTGTGACGTCTTCAATCTTGGTGTGGTTTCGTATGATTTTATTATGGATTCTATCGGACTTCCTGATATTAAGCATGCTTCTCTCCATCGCCGACTGGCATGTCTTCAGTGTCAGACTAATATTAACTAAAATATATATATGTAACTTAACTAATGTAACACAACTCACAAAAGTGAGTTATAAAAATTCCATCATCATAAATTCTAAAAGACTAATCATTCTAACGCTTCATAATTAATTTCTAATCGAGTCTCGTGTCAGCGACATGCCGTTATTAAGAACATGATCTAGTTTGCATGAACTCCCACTAGAGGGCATCACGTATACCGAGGCGTTATGTAATATTCAGTGAGGAATATCATCTAAAATAATAAACATGTATTGAAAACATTATACGCTGGTTTCAATGTGTTATAGATAGTTCGCCTTAATGGAACAGAATACAGGCCAATTGCATTCTCTTGTGTAGTGTTAGAAATAGGATGTCGTCGGTCCGTAACGACTGACTGCACCAATATGCTATACTATAGCTATAAATAAATCAGTGGCGCTTCAACCTCTTTAGGTCTGGGCCTCAGATTTCTGAATCTGTTTCATGATCATTTTTCAATCTAATAGGCAAGTACCAGCCTCCAGGGCCTGACACACGCCGTCGACTTTTTGGGTCTAAGACATGTCGGTTTCCATACGATGTTTTCCTTCACCGTTCAAGCGAATGTTAAACGCGCACAAAGAAAGAAAGTCAATTGGTGCACAGCCTGGAATTGAACCTACGACCTCAGGGATGAGAGTTGTACGCTAAAGCCTCTAGGTCAACACTACTCTAGACTATATCTATAATAGGTTAAATAGGCTGCATAATAAACCCACAATCTAAAAATACGATTAATGGACTGGCTTATGAACACACCTTACGCAGTGTTGAAGATGCTCCTGAGACCTAATATTATGTAGTTACACATTTCATTCACACACACACTCACACGCACCCACACACACTTACTCATTCACTCAGACGTGTTGATGTAATTGATTAATAAAGAATTTACTATTAAGTTTGTTATAGAAGAGCTGGGAACCCTGACACAGATAATTTATTGACTTAAAGGGTTCCCAAATCTTACATATAATAATGAATTAACAAAAACACATTTTATATGAGGAATAATACAAATTGAATTTCGTCATATACAGTGCAATAAAAGGCTTTATGTAGCATATGTTCAAAAAACATTTTCTTTAAGGTTGATTTTTGCGTTTGACCTACATAATTCTTTTTTTATATATGTTCTAGCTAATTCTAGTATTAAATAACTTACGTATATGTACAACTTAAGTAAATGGTATTGGTAGCCCGCATGATTAAGCACTACCTACTACCAAGTTCTTTTAACAACTTTTTATGTAACATTTACAGCAAACTCCAGAAAGATGTCTCTTAACCTTTTTTGAGTTTCCTTTTAGGTCGTCACTGTTTTTTTTATTCCCATAGCTTGTTCAGTGTTATACCTGTCACATTCATACATTGGACGGTCAAGACTTGTAACTCTGTCTTTTCAGCTGTATTGCTACAAGGATAGGCAGCACTTTGTCAAACTCTGAACCTGTAAAGATACGACAAAAATCCACCGTGACCTGTGAACATCTGGGTAATCAATCTTGTTGGATTTATGTGTTAAATTATCGAAAAGGCTGAAACAACATTTGGAAGAAATTACGTTATTGAAACCCACAGACTTGCAGTGTAACATACAGAAAACATATAATTTTAACTGGACGGCAATATACTATATAAAACACCACAAAACGAATGGCTACTCTATTGTACGAGATAACAGAAGGGCTCCGCAATAAATCGTATCGCGTTATTTATCTCAGTCTGCCCTTACAGAGTTCCACAGTAAAACCTCAGTTGGAATTTTTAAAACGCAAATCTGTCAAAAAGGTTAGTTATACACACACATAAATATTAACCACTTTAAAATGGCGATTGGAATTTGTTGTCATTTTTTTCCGGTTTCCTACGGACTTTACACGAATGTATACCGTATAGATTTAATTTCATTTTAAAATAGGCAATAAGAATTTACAATGTCTTATTGTTTTTATTTTAAATATGAAAAAAAAATGTGAGCCGTCACGGGACGCCTGGCAGATGTGAAACATCGACGTTATTTTGTAAAAGTAATATGAAAAGCGATAAAGAACAGATTGTGACAGGAACTAAATATGTCATAATGATAAAATAAAATATTATGATTTTTTTCCTGATAACGATGACTATTTATTGAATAAACATTTTTTTTCATTTAATACAAAAATTTACGAATTTATTTAAAATCGTGACCACTTAATTTGTTTAATCAGTGACTTCGAAATACACACACCGTACACACTACTGCATATAGACTGTATATATATACCATCATATAGCGACGCGTCGCCACGGCATGCGTCGCCACGCCAGAAATCGGTTTTACGTGCGGCTATAGATGTTTCAAATCAAAAGTTCCGTAACACTACTCAAATACCATAAATCAAGAGAGATTTAGGAAAATTAAGTGATCTTCAAAATTTAAATATTAATGAAAATACTGTTAATTCTGGATTCATATTCCGCCTGACTAAACTCTCGTGTTTGGGTCAAACGGTTCGCTTACATCGTAAATCCATACTCCATGCGATATTATTTTTCCATTTAAAAAGTGTTTTTTTATGCTTTGAGGTTCAGTTTTACACACCAATGATTAACGAAAAACAAATAAAAATATATGTTTCACCTATTATTATTATTAAAGCTTTATTAATCCATACAACAATTGAATAGTTTGCATTCGTTAATATTAGTATTAGTTGTGTAAGTATAAATTTATGTTAGATTTATTTTTTAGTGCTATATTTCTTGTATGGCCCCTTTTAGGGTAAAAGCCTCCTCCATATTTTTCCATTTCTCTTTGTCTTGAGCAACATTCATCCAGTTTTTCCCTGCTAATTCTATAATGTCATCTGTCCATCTTCTTTTGTCGTCCTATACATCTTTTTCCAATAGGTCCAGTCCATTCTGTTATTTCCAGCGTCCATCTTCTATCTTGCGTTCTAGCAATATGACCTATATGTTATGTTTCATTTATATGTCTTATTAAATACATTGTTTTATGGTGAAAGCTACGGCTTCGATGGAAAAGAGTGGCGGAGAGTTTTTTAGCCAGTTTTTCTCGTCCGTTCTACGCCCTCGATTTGAGTATTGGCTAGTAAAATTTGAAGCATTTAATATGTATTTCTTTACTGACGTTCATAAGAGTACATTGAGTTACCTAAATTAATAAATGATTATGATATTTCGATAGTTTGATACAGCAAACAATCGAATCGCTAATCATAATAATGTTATACTAAATTTAAATTAAATTTCGCAATAAAACGTTAATCGCGCCAGCCGCGTTTAACGCCAAAACGAAATGTTTGCAGACAATTCTAATAACTATTAAAGTAAATTGAAACACATATGTGTTGTAGTGAATATCCATTTACTCTTATAAGAAAGTCTGTAGCAGTATTGTCGCCTTATGCTGCGGTTGTTGACCCCTCGTAAACCGTACGTTTTAGATTCGGTAGAGGTCTTATGTGAAGCGTAAAATTGGTAAAAAGCTCCCTCTACGAAGGTCACTCAACCTTCCGATCGAATTGTCTCTTAACCGTTTTATTTATACTTAGTATAGAGTTGGAGAATATAGAAAATGAGCGTATATACCGACACTATAAAATATTTACATTTCTTTTGTAGGTTTAAATATAGTTCTCATTTTAGTCTATAGACTAGATTCAACATTAAATGTTCATGGTTTATGTTTAAGAAATAACCGTATGCCATGAGTACTAAAACTAGTCTATACTTAATATTATAATAATTATTAATTGTAAAAATTCTTTCACCATTTGAATGCTACACTATCATTGAATAATATAGGCTATTTTAATTGCAAGAAAAAAATAAGATCCCCACTAAAACTACAATAATGTTACCCCAGCCTTGCGATTCTGTAACTCACTTTTCGAACTCACACGGCGGTTTTCACAGCTGTGTATTGGCAGGGCGCGAGACAACACGCGAACGGACCTTAACACCCCCCTCGGGAGCGTGTAACAAAAACAAGATCATGAGTTATCAAAGTCTATTACTCATCTCTTTTTGCGGAGTCCCAAGGAAGCTTGGAATCTGGAAAGTAATGTTCCGACTACAGAAAACTAATCAGCGCCATTAAATTATTACCGTATCAGTTTAGACATTGATTACAATATTTTAAGATAAGTAGCCTGAAGCCGGATCAATCTCATACATCCAATCAGCTGTTCGTAAGGGATTTATCCATTCACCCAAATGTCCACCATTTGTCCACTCTCACAATTTATCAAGATTGAAACTAGATAACTTTTGACATTGGGATATTATTTTTAAAATTGTCGTGAAATATTTATGCATAGGAATTCAGGTGCAGCATAAAGTTTCAACCGAACTATAAAATTTATGCCATTTTATATAGTTTATGTTAGCTTAAGGAAGTTGGTGGATAGGATTCGGAGAAAAATGCTCAAAACAGAGAGAGATGGAGCTAATTGGAGAAAGGCTATACGCAATAAGAGGTCCCTGAAAAAAAAATATACATATACCCATAGGTATATTTTATGTGTGTATATATAAAATATATTATTTATTCATTTTAAGTGTGTGCATATTTTGTGAGAATGTTTAATGTTCAAGGAATAAATGAGGCTTAATTATTGTTATATATTTTGTCATTGTCACTGCTGAATCTTTACTGAATTACTAAGCTAATTTTTTTTTGCTTTTATGAAACAATTTAGCTCAAACCCTACAGGATCATTAGTCAATAGAGGCCAAACGTTTTACGTCTCAATCATCAAATTCTTCGAACGACGCAGATATGCTTGGACATAAACAATAAAACAAATGCGTAGTAATTGTACACCTCACATTGAAGTAATATTTTTTAAAAGTCAGAATAAAAAGAGTGACACAAAATCCTTCAAAAATTTGAAAAGAATTACTAGAACTTATGTTTTATAAATCACAATGAAACAAAAATTTTAATTGTTAGACAGTTATTCTTAATAGCAATATGCAGACTTTTCTGGAATCAAACACCGACCACACTATCATACACAACGCAAGCCTATAAGCAACTCAAAAAACGCACTTTCTTCGCCCAACGCTTTTTCTCCTTGCAAGTCCCTTTTATCTTTAACCATTTATTTGAAATAACATTTTTACATTTCAAAACTCACGTTACATACATTCACTAAAAATCTTTAACAACATTTTTATAACCTGTCTTATGCTGATACATCCTAATTATGAAAAAATAGTTTAAATATAAATTGTGTTATGTAAAAATTATTGCCAAGTACAATCAACATGGAAATCCCAGTGTGGGGACTAGTGCAATTTATTTTACCTAAATATGCTGTTACTAGCTGATCCGGCAAACGTCGTTTTGGCATGTATATCATTTATAATAAAAAATAGGGGTTGATCCTAGAGGGGTGAAAATTATCGGTTGTATGTATTTTTTAATGATGTATCATAAAAAAAATTAAAAAAAAAACTTAGGGGTGGACTACCCTTAAAATTTATGGAGATGAAAAATAGATGTTGTCCGATTCTCAGACATACCCAATATGCACACAAAATTCCCTGAGAATCGGTCTAGCCGTTTCGGAGGAGTTTAACTACAAACACCGCGACACGAGAATTTTATATATTAGATTATGTATAATAAAGTTTTTCTTTTCTCTTTCTTTTTTACAGCATTTTTTGATGTAATATAGAACTAATATGTTAGTTATTTCGACTATGTGTTTGCGTGTTGTTCCCACGAGTGCGTGCTCCTATTTCACCATGCCTCCTGCTGATAGAAGACAAGTCATTGTTTTTAATTTATGTTATTATTATTATTAATTACTTAAGATGTCATGTGGATTATGATGTAATGGTTGCAGCTCCTTACAAACGTTATGTAAAAAAACTAGGCGATTAGAAAGCGTGGCGGAGGGTTTATTTATTTATTTATTTATTTAATTATAAGTAAATAAATAATTAAATAAATAAGGTTTATTGCCAGTTCTTCTCTTCCGTTCTACGCCCTTCATTTGAGAACTGGCACTAAATGTAAAGTTAGAAGCATTTCATATACATTTATTTTTTTGACGTTCATAAGCGTACATTGTGTCACCTATATGAATAAATGATTTATGACTTTTGAATTAAAATAAACAATCGTAAAGTTGCAGTCCAATTGAGAAGAATATTTAAATATTCTTGATTGAATCGAGTCTTCAGTAATTGGATTATAAAAGCGCGAATCTTCGCCTCGTTATGTAATGTTAGTAATGCTCGTAGATTGCTCTTCAGTCGGTTTTATTTCAATAATTAATTAACTGTCGCTTCCAGACACACCCGAGTAGCGGCATTCGACTGATTTTAATTACTCGTATTTAAGATGCGTCATTAGTATTTAACTGTGTTCTGTTGTTTTGAGATAATGTCTTTTCATTACGACGATATTTTTGAATGGGATATTAAATGTTGTTGAAAAAGTAAATCTATTCTAACCTTTATATATCGACAGAGTGAAATGAACAGATTTGTATTAAGAACACACAAAAGTCTCTCGAATTGTTCAATACAACTAGAAGTAGCCAGCAAACTTCAATATGGCTTGGTTTCGAAGCAATGAAACCACTTGCCATTTACTGACATCCACATATTAAACTTCTGTATATAATTTCGGCCTTTTGATGCGCAGAGGCGATGAGAACTTGGAGAAACTGATTATGATTCTGATAACCAGATGGACCGATGAAGTAAACTACTCAACGTTCTCAAAACTATACCCTGTAATAAGAGAGGACAGAAACTCAGACATGAGCTGCCGATTGAAGAGAGATATATTGAACAAAATGATCATAATCATTATTTCTAATTCTCACGTATTAATAGACATTAATATGAGTATGTAATGCCTTCCTAGGAGATATCAATACTCTAAACAGAGATTCAAATGATGAAACCAATAGTGAACATGAGCAGCCCTGCGATTCTGTAACTCACTCTTCGAACTCACAGAGCGGTTTTCGCATCGGCGGTCGCTCTCAAATCAGTCGTGAAGCAGTCATTTTATGATTTGGAATTCTGAAAAGGTGGGTGTTTGTAGTTTATTGTTTATAAATCATGGCCGCCTATGCGAAAACCGCTGTGTGAGTTCGAAAAGTGAGTTACAGAATTGCAAGGCTGAATATAATATTTATATATTTGGATATAATTGATAACGCTGATATGTGTCAAGGTAGCTTGTGCATAAATGTTATTTACCTTTAGTTTCGGAAATACCTCGACGGGCAGATGGATCTAAATAGTGGAGGAGCAAAAGTGCCTTAGGAAACGCCTGCTTATAATAGTAATTAATTATTAATAATTTGTTAACAATTATATATATTTCTAATGCAAATTGCGCAATACACGCTTAGCATTAGGTACCTTATATCGGCGTCATAATTATTGGTTTTATTATTGAGAGTTTCTCTACTTTCTCTTACCCCTCTTTGGTAATGTAAATTACGTATATATGAGGAAAACCGTAAAAACCGTTTAGAAAATATGTGAACACGCGAGTAATGTAACCTATTTATTATACCATCAGTTAAGTTACATATATTTATTTATTTATTTTAAGCCTTTTCTTATTTTCTAATACAAAAATATCTAATTATCTCATGTGTTAGTGAATATCTTTTACAGTTAGTAAGTATCAGGATCTTTATCTATCCCGAGCTATTTGGACCCAGTGAGGACCCGCGATTTTTTTGATGTCATCATCCCATCGAGCGTTTATATTTTAGTTAATAATTAGAAGCGCAAAACCAACTACACGTTTATTCGTTATAGGTAACAGGTGTGTCAGTAAGTGACTAATGAATAGTGATTGAAATAAGTCTAGTTAGTTTTTTGTTCAAAGAGTTTCATTTATTTGAACATCCCTTCAACAATTGCCACCGAATTTAACTCAAATAATAAAATCAATCAAGCTGATTTTATAATAAAAACAAAACTTTAGTAACAACTATACAAAATGCACTAAAGTATTGAAAATATGTACATTAAAAAAACAATCTCGGTCGCGCTACTTGAACTATATTAATAAATGTAATCCATCCGTTCATTCGTTCACTCTCCTTACAATAGACAGCATTCGCGGATCTCGGTCACAATTTGTATAATTTTACCAGCACTTGACACTTTTTCACTGAAAAGCTTATTAACATCCAAACAAGAGATCCATAAATTCTTGGCTTATTAATTTGAATGTCTATACTTTTAATGTAGCCTCATTGACGAACATATATGTTCCTTTCGATGTGCGCTTTGACTCATGAGTTGCTATAAATAGTAAAGAAAGACATCAAGAAGAAACCTATGTAAAGGCTTGTATGTAGCGTTTATCGTTAGCGCCAATGTGTCTGTGCGCGGACAATAAGGCTCTATTCACCATAAATTAATGTAACGTTGATTACCGGCCAATAACGGTGTATCGTTAAAAGAAGGCTCAGCACCTCGTCGTTTAGTTTAAGTGATTAATAATAATAATTAATCGTTTATATGCAAAAAAGTGGTACATTTAGATCGATTAATTTTCATAAAGTCATATTATAATAAGAACATTAACATAATGTTATAATAAGTTGAGTTATTTATAATTGTTATCAAACTTATGGTCTTCATTTTTTTCTTATATAATATATAGCAAGCGCGTTTGCGGGGACGACCAAAAAGGGCATTAATCGCAACCCATAGACACCCATTTTTAGTGGATGAATTGCCGGCATTTGAGGGAGGATTATACTCGGTTTTTAAACATTTGGAGGTCGTATCTGTGAGGGAAGACCCTCACCGGGAGTCGATTCCCCAGTTCGCTAGTACGCAAAAGAAAATGCCTTGAAAACGGACTGTGGACTCCACAATCCGTCAATTAAATACTCGCCCACGCTATAAAGTCACCTTGCCTTTAAAAATTTAATCACCTTCCCCTTGAAAGCGTTAATGTGATCTATAGGAAGGTGATTAAATAATGTGATAGCCATGACGTAACAATTTTTGGACGACATAGTGGTGAAGCATGCAGGCACCCACACTCCACAGCCGTGTTGGATACAGGCAAGTTTCTTTAAATGTTTTGAACAATTTTGGATGCATTTTTACAGTCATAACTGCTTCAAGGATAAACTTGGTACTGTCAAAATACCGAGTTCGTAATAAATGGTCTAGAACTTACAAGAGGTCCAACGCCCATAATAGCCCTAATACATTCTTTCTAAGTAATAACAACTTTATGCGCATCTACCGAATTTCCTCATAAAGGAATACCATAGCGCAGAACTGAGGCAACATTGAGGTTATGTTTACTACGATTATTAGCAGCTGAATAAGAGAATATTAAGATTTCAGATCGAATAGTTGAAGAAGCCTCCAAGTTCAAAACTTCGCATTTTTTCTAATTTCCTTTTGACTTGATATATTATTTTAGATGAATTGGAAAATTCTTAAGTTAGGGCATATATTAATATAATTGTATTTACCTTTTAACTGTATTTGTAATTATTATACGTATTATATTGAATGAGTAATGAAAGAAGACATTAAAAATCTAATCTAATTTCGGGTCCGACACCCTATGAAGTAATTGCATCGTAAAATTGTCTGACCATCGCGAGTGGGTGGGCGACGTATAACGGACGGTTACTTTACGACACGGCCGACATTAATCCATAATCCTGAAAAAACCTATCAGTAAAGAAAAATCCTGGAATTTTTTCTACGGTACATATTAAAACATTCTTAACAAAAATGTAATAGAAACGGCAAACGGGCAAGAGGCTCACCTGATGTTAAGTGATACCGCCCATGAGCACTCACATTACCAGAAGCATGCAAGTGCGTTGCCGGCCTTTCAAGAATTCAAATCAAATCAAAATCATTTATTCATATAGGTAACACACTGTACACTTATGAACGTCAAAAAAGAAATATACATTAAATGCTTCTAATTTTACATTGAATTGAATTGGTTCGGGAATTCTATATGTTATACTAGCTGACCCGGCAAACGTTATTTTGTCATGTATATATTTTATCTAGAAATCAATTTTTTTAGTTCAATAAAAATAACTATCTACAATAATAAAAAATTGGGGTTGATCGTAGAAGGGTGAAAATGAAGAAAAAAATAAAAACGAATTTTTTTGCCGAAAAATAAACATATTTTTTTAGGGTGGACACCCCTTATCACTTTGAAAGGGGTTTGAAAGATAGATACTAGGCGGTTACAGACTTACTGAATATGCATAAAAAAATTCATAGGATTCGGTCGACCCGTTTCGGAGGAGTATGGGAACGAACATTGTGACACGAGAATTTTATATATTAGATTTTATATCCTGTAATTCACACCTTCGAATCTTAACTATCCAAGTACGAATTTTTAATCAAGAATGTAGTTAAAGTATTCTTATAAACGGAGAAAAAGTAAGTGAAATGTAATAATCAGAAAGCTGACGTCACAACAATGAAAGGGGGATGGGCGGTGATCGCGAGCACAATGCGAGTTAGCGGACTACATTGTTCCATATTTACAGCCCTACAATTTCATTTCTCCCAGTCTTCCACCTTAGTACACGAATTATTCTGAACTGCTGACAACAATGGCACAGGTTTATATTATAAATACTATTTATTTAAAATCACGAAGAACGGAGATAGATACCACCCGTATCACCTCGACGTCCGTTCCACAACTGACCGTTTAAACCACAACTGAAGTATTTCCAAACCAATTCTAGTTAGGGTATGAGAAAAGAGCGTACCGATTAAAGGCCGGCAAACACTTGCGATTCTTCTGGCAATGTGAGTGTCCATGAGGGGCGGTATCACTTAACATTTCGTGAGCCCCCTGTCCGTTTGCCTCCTATTACATAAAAAAATGCATTTTCCATTTTTTACTATGTATCTACAATATGTAGACTTGACAATTTCTCAAGAAACTGAATGCTACAGATTGTGCTTAGAGCTTTTATTTAGTTTTTCTCTCATTCACACGCTCTGTACTGACTATTCCCAAGGCAAAAGCTATATAAAATAGTAATAAAGAGTCGTTTTTTAGAGCTGAAAATAGTTATGGCAACCTCATAAAATGTACTCCCGCTAATTAAATGATCGAACACAATTCACGCATTTAGTAAGATAATAAAACTCTTTATTCGTTTTATTCTCACAAAACGCATTAAAAACCTAGCCGATTTTGATTTCCAGAGTCCTTACTACATATTTTGGCAGGGCTCTAAGGTTTCAAAAACTAACACAGACACAGCACATGCTTAAAACAACACTCAAATACAGAGTGTATTATTTACACACTCATACATTCACTCGTACCTAGCACTAAGACTACTTTTCTTAAAAATTATTTTATTGGTACATGCAATGTGGAATGCCTAGAAAAAGCCAACAAACCATCTGCTGCGTTATGTTGTGGAATAAAGGTTTATTATTATTCTTTTTTTTTGAGCTAAGCTAGTCTTACTTCAGTCATATGTATTTGCGACTATGTATTTACGTGTTGTTCCCACGAGAATGTAAGTGCGTGCTCCTATTTCACCATGCCTCCTGCTAATAGAGGACAAATCTTTGTTTTAAATTTATTTTATTATTATTGAAGTTTTACTTCTTTAGGCGCGTTATGAAAAATTTATGAGAGTGAAATTTTACGATGCGCGCACACCGTGACACAAAATTAGCAGTATGGGCGCCGAGCGTGCGCGAGCGAGATGGGAATAAGACAATCTACAAGTAAAAAGAAATAGAATATGCGTGACGTTAGCAGCTATGCCAAGAATTTTGAATGACCATAATGACATTTATAGTACCTTTTAAACAAATAAAGGAGTTTTAATTATTTTTCAAAGAAATTTAGCAATGCTTTTTCACAAAGACCTATTGTTACTTAGTTAAAAGGTTATGAAACATACCTAGTTATTAAATTGAATTAATAATATAATAAAATAATAAATAATAGTAATTATTAATATTAATTAATAATTGAATAATATTCTAAATATTAAATATTGTTAAGTTATTAACGCTAAATATTTATTATTAATTATTTAATATTTAAAAAAAATAAGAAAGCCAAAGAAGTATAACTTCTTACGCGCGTACATAAGTAGACGCACCATTTTTTTTAAATCACTTAATATGTCATGTAGAACATGGTGTAATGGTTGCAGCTGCTTACAAACGTTGTGTAAAACAAAAAGCTTGTCTATTAAAAAGAATGGCGGAGAGTTTATACTCTCCGTCATTCGGAATATAAACGGAGAGTATAAACGGAAGAGAAGAACTGGAAATAATGCCAGTTCTTCTCTTCCGTTCTACGCCCTTGATTTGAGAACTGGCAGTTAATCTAAAATTAGAAGCATTTAATTTGTCTCTCTTTATCGACGTTAACAAGAGTACATTGTCTTACCTATATGAATAAATGATTTTGACTTTTTGTTACTTCTTTATACATCAACGGTCCGGCGTTCATATTTTATTTGTTGTTTGAAAAAAAGGGTTAAGTTTTCGCAGTACATATCGTTTATTCCAAATAGAATACGAAATATTTGAAAATTTGCTTTGAATGTTATAGATTGCTGCAATAAATTGCATCGTTAGAGGTGAGTGTCGAGTTCGGAGTTCGAGAGAAAATCACTTGAACGCTTACTGCCGCTTGTATCTTGTTTTTGCGTGAACTACTTTGTTAACACTGTGTAACGTTTAGTAAACTCTTATAGCATATAAAGGCTTCTGGTTAGTGTCAAAATTGTTGTTTCTCATTAGCCTAAGAATCATAGGTGCATCAATTTAAGAACATTCAATAAAATTTATGCCAAAATCGGTCGTGGTCCGGTAATGGATAGCGACGATACTGGATGTTTTACTTCTCAAAGCCGACTATGAAATCCTCTTGTACTACTCTTCATACCGTGAGGTAATTTTAATTTGTGCGCCATACTTTGTTTAAGACATTTAAGACATATTTACCACCTTACTGATAAACGCCCTTCAGATTTTGACACACAGTTTTAATACTTTTTTCACGGAATAAAAACTGAGCGAATTTTCTCAAACGAAATACTACTCTTTTCACTTACTTCTTTAGTAAATACTGAGACAATTCTTATTTTTATGATTAAGAATGGCCAGAATTATATAATTTAATTGAAATTACCACGGCTTTTTCGGTAAAAAAAATTGTACATTGATTATATGTTCAGAGCTGATTATTTACGAATTTATATTATTAACTTGGGCAATATCATTGGTGAAACCTTTATTAACGAAGGATATATATTCTAATAAAGCTATAAACTTCCCGAGTTAAACGTTCTACTGAAGAGTATCATCAGTAGAATAAGACCGGAAATTCAGTCTTGCGAGTTGGGAGCAAAGTGGCTCTCACCCGTCACTTCCGGCGAACGTTTCCGGTACAGATAACATACTGCGATGTACTATGTAGATAATAATAGAAAGCCTTCGATTTTCGATACTTACTTAAGATATACTTTAAATTTTTATAACCCTTATGTAACCTAACATTACTTAAGTTACATATATATTTTAGTTAATAATTAAAAGAGTAAACTAAATGTAATGTTCGCACATTTGAAGCCAATATGAGCCCTTGAATTTTAACCACACTCATAAATTGTAATTTAACATTCTCGTTTCTGATATAGTCCAATAACATAAGTGTCACTTAGTTTTACGAATTCAATAAGTCAATTTATTTTTTGTTAATCCAGCGTCGCAACCGCACTACCCATAATGTTATCTTAGTAATACGCTCATGTTTAGAACAATTAAAACCAGTTGATACCTAGCTTTAAACAAAGTGTTTCATTTAATATATATATCTGAGCATATCCATACAACCACCACCGATCCTTATTCTTGTAACAATAGGAATATTGAACAAACGCTTACAAGTCCTATGTTAAAAGTACACTAACAGGTCTAAGGTTAGACTTGAAAATAAATAACGTTTTGCTGAGTTTTATTTTTAATTCGATAAAGATAGCTTAAGCTTACGGTGACTGTGATCTGTTGAATCGTATATAATAAGTTCTGTCTAAAACAAAAATACGATAAGTAATTTCTTTTCTTGCTTTTTTAAATTATCGTCGTCCGAAGTTGTGAATGCCACAGTACCTTGGTGTCTGCGTTTTGAAGTGTGCGCTAAACGCGTAAGCGCACAGACACTGGTTCGCACTTACCTTTTCCTTCATACCATCAAATGCTAATACTACAGCCGAGTTGGCTAGTTATTCAAAATATTGTATTATTTTTTAACTTTGTAAATCTTAAACTAAAAAGTTTAATCGCTTACGTTTGTGGACGTGTAAAATGCTCTCTTTCACATCCTAAATATTGTAATTCCTGACTGAAAAAGTTGATACAGGTGTAGGTTGTGTTTTTAACGCAATTCTTATTAGAGATGGCGGAGTTAGGGCAGTAGAGCAAGGTCTGACATTGTTATCCTTCACGGACCTTGTTCAGCTCGTGAATATTTATTCTTCACTCAAAGGATGCATCTTTTGTGAAACCATTTTCAACGTCAAAATGTTTTATTGCAATATCCATAATCCAGAAAACCTTTAGTTAGTATTAGGTGTGGTTTTTAATAATAAAAAGAAAAAAGATTCTGGATTAGAACTTGTAAAAGTCTTTTAAAACTTACATAATTATCTTAATATATATAATTCTACTGTACGTGTCTATACTGAACTCCACTTAAACAGCTGGACCGCTTTGAATGAGATTTTGATGAATTTTTTTTATGTGTTCAAGTGGAGTCGAGAATGATTTAAGTTATTAGATTTTTTAAAACGTCTGTCGGATCCACTAGTATTCTTTACTGCGTACATCTAAGAAATCTGAAAGGCGCGGCATTTGTGTCATATTTAAGGCTCTATTTGGACTCGTCGAATGATAAATTTTAAAAGGTCGACTCCGCAGTGATTGATGTTTCATAAGAGTGGCTCAAAGTGTAAAAACGTTTCCATTTTTGATTTCCACGTAATTGCTAAGAGGGACTTAAATACTTAAATTGTCTATTGTACAAAGTATTTTGTAATTATTATACGTTTATTAGTAATCTTAACAATCAAATATATAGTATTTAAAATTTTCTTAACCTACATTGTGATAATAAAAATAATTATAAATTAATAAAAAGAAAATTAAAACAATTTTAAAAAATTTTGTCCAGGGACACACAATTTTTGCCACAGGTGGCAGTGTACCTTTTACGCTTGCAGCATTTCCTCGCTGTATTGCGATACTTATTCGTTGAGCGAGGAAAGCACCAGCTCTGGGGTTACTGGTACTATATACCAGGCGCCAACTGACATATTTTATTAGCACCCGCTCTTTTATAATTATAACATTGATGTTGACTACACCTGTCGATCTAAATCAGTGTGTGAGGTGAGTGTACTGTTGGCAGGTGGTAGATTGTATCGAGCTCTCAGTGAGGCTGTATGTCATTAGCATGAACTCGATCAGTAATTGATACGTGCCGCACTATATTGTACAGTGTGCATTGCCATGGCCGGATTTAGAGCTTTGGAGGCCTTCATATAAAATGAACAATTTGTTTCAGTCGAGTTTTTCAATCAATAATTTATTGTAAAACCAAGTAAACCTTTTAGTATTTAACTAACATATATAAATAGAGATTAATGATTTCTGTTAATATTGAAGAACAATATATTCATGTTTGTCCGAAATTAAAGGTAAAACAACGAACAACAATATCAACAGAAAAGTTGTTTATAGTGTTTACTAGTCGGATTTTTTTCTTTTTTTCCAAAGTCTCTGTTGTGGATGCCTATCTTTTGTGAAGGCTTTAGCTCTGGGTTCTATCCGGCCCTGTGCATTGCCATACAAATACTGTTTCATTCATTCAGTAGATACAACTATACACTTAAAGGATAAACGTTATCTCATAAGTTCTATGAAAAATTCAACTCAATATAGTTGAATTTAACTAGGCCCAACAAAGAGAGCGGTACATCTTTTATTGTTTCACAAATATCAATCACATGCAACACCAACTACACTAGCTCAATATACGGAACATTTAATATATTTTGTAATGGCATATTTAAAACGAGCCACTAAACACAACACAAAGGAAAAACTACAAAAGAAGAATTTCAACCAAGTTTGTAACTAGCATTCAACATAAAACATCGTTGTGAAGGAGGTTGAGAGATAAAATAAAATAATTTAAATGTTTCTGAAACAGATTTCAAAAGCCCTTGAAGGCAGAAATGAATGCAGTTTGGTTTAATCTTTTTTTCACTGAGTTTGAATACTGGTCGAAAGCTTCCACACCGCTGACCGAAGAAATGATGATAATATTTTATTAAATCACTTTATTATGGTGTAACCGTCGAATAATAAGCTATTCGAACTTACATAATACATTCAACGCTTGCGTGTTCTTCGAGAATGTAAGCGTGTGCTCCTACTGTTGATAGAGGATAAATCTTTGTTTTAATTTTTTTTTAATATTATTAATTACTTAAGATGTCATGTGGAACATGGTTTCAGATCCATTGAATTGTGTAAAAACAAAAAACTTGGCGATTGAAAAGAGTGGCGGAGAGTCTATTGCCAGTTCTTCTCTTCCGTTATACGCGCTTGGTTTGAGAGCTGGCAGTAAATGTAAAATTAGAAGCATTTAATATGTATTTATTTTTGACGTTCTTAAAAAAATGAAAAAAAAAATAAGTGTACATTGTGTAACCTAAATGAATAAATGCTTTCGACTTGACGAATGCTACTACGTCATCTTCGGTCAGCGTGGTGGTTAGGCATAGAGGGTAGAGCAGGTAGATACATACATGTCGCACGTACTGATCAAAGTTCCTCACCGCGGTGCGGCCTAGCAGCAGCGCATCCATCTCGCTCTCCGGAACCGGTACCACCGCCACGGTTGGCTCACCAGACTTCACCGTCACATTCATCGTTCCAAATACCAGATTCCTACACGACCACAAACACTTCTATTCTCCCACCAGGTCTTGATACTTCTCAAATAGTCTACTACATCTAAACCCAGTTACCGTAACTAGGCTTCTTTTATCTTAGACAATCTTTCATCTATGTTATCTTATTTATAAATTATTTTATAAATTAGTTACTGTACAGTCAATCTTTGTTTTCAATTGTTTTTTTTTACATTTTAGTGATAAAACTAAAACAAAAATTAGTATTACTTTGAACTTAATTTATATTGGTCGTTTCACTGTTTTGTTCATCTCTTTTCAAGTTCATCAAACTCTCTTTTGTTGTTCCCTTATCAGTCTTTACTTTCATTTGATATATATTGTGGAAATTTACTAAAAAACTACTTTGGTCCATACTGATAATGTTTTATAATAATAATTGTCTAAAATAGTACACCTGAACAGTTTTTAATGTTAATTATTGATCTTGCTAACTACTTCCGTCAGCTACGGATATTAACTCGAGAAATCAATTTGTATGTTATTTTTTGTTTACACTAAAACTTTCTACGTTAAATATTTTATCCTACAATACTACTTACACGATGACAGATATTTAAAACTTTAATTCTAAAAAAAAGTGATAAATTTTTTGTCAAATAAAAAAATTATTAAGAAATATTTTGTATGAGTGGATTACATAAACTCAGGGGCTCAATAAGAACGTTCATTGCTTCTATACGTTGTTTGGAACTCAAAATTTTACATGTATTTCAAAATTGCTATCGTCAAGAACATCATATTATTTTGAGAACATTTCCCGAGGGACGTGTTGTCCTCCAGGGATGATTTAATGCGACTGAACGTGTCCTGAATCACTCACTCATTCTTCTCCTATGTGTGTAACTCATTTTTGTAACTTAATATGTGGATCAGATGTAGGGCGTTGATATCATATTTTATTTCTACAGAAATAGAGCTCATTTTCACATAATTCATCTTCGTAGTTTAAAATAGTAATAATAGTAAATAGTAAATTCAAAAGACCCTTTTCGCAAACTGCAAACAACAAACCTGTAAAAATAAACCAAAAATAAAGCTAATAATGATTAATAAACCTTAACTTTTGAATAATGCTTTTGCTATTTCTGAGGATTTTTTTTCTTATTTAAGTTATCCCTTATGCATTTCTTTTCGTAGTAACCAGGTAACATCACACTCTTGGTGACATCGCAATCAGGCGTACTTTCATCCGACGAGGCAGATTTGATCAGAAATAAAACCTATTATTTTATATTAAAATATTTGATATTTTTAATGACCTTTATAAATAAATTATTGATATTAATTATTAAATTAGATTATACACGCATTAACTGTATCAAAAAAAACCACCTAGCACGAACTAATACACCTAGTAATTCTCTGTCGTGTGACTTAACATTAATTAACTTATTATTAGTATGAAATAGATAGACTAGCGAACATACTTATACGAGGTCAAATAAATATCGCGTCTAGAATGAACAAGTACGGGATCAGGCACGTATTCAATCGTATCTATACAACTCACCAAAGTCGGTTCTGTCCCTTGCAATGTTTATTAAAAGAGTTCAATGTCTCTCTCAACATTATTCATTGTCCTAAAGCTATTTATAATATTCATATAATCAGACAGTGTATTTTTTTATTATTAAACTAGGTTTATTACTGCTAGTAGCTGCTACTAAGGAACAGTTGCTTTTTAAGCAACATAATGAGTTATGAAAAACAATGAAGAGTTTAATGGCAGTTGTTATCATTCGTTCTACGACATCGATTAAAGAATTGGTAGTAAATATAAAAAAAATATAGATTTTTTTTTATTGGCGTTCATAAGTATATACTGATGTTTGGCTTTTGATTTTATATGCGTCTGACTTTAATCGAGTTATATGTATTTTTTTGAATTCGCAAATGTTATTGTTTTATTAAACATCGAATCCAGCACTAGCGCATAATAAAATAATAAATTTATTAAAATGAATGAGACCAGTCCCGACGTACAGCGAACTGTATAGCCGAGTTAATCTAATAATCTTTGTAGCGCTCTCAAAGCTCTCGCCGCAAATATTCTCTAATTGTTTTCACAACACAACCACAGCAGCAATAGCTTTTACGGTTATTGTGTATTTAACTGATTATAATTCTTCTAACGTTGGTTAAATAAGATTAAATGTCGCTGTTACATTTTCTAAAGTCGCCAGGGTTATATCGTTGATATGTCTTCAATGATTCACGCACGTGTCAACAGAATACAAGACATCGATCTCTAAATCAGTGTTTGGTTGCTTATCAAATCAGTGTTTGGTTGCTTATTATATCTAATTATTCAAACCAATTCACTAGAGCCTTTCCACCTAGTTAACCTTTAGAATTAATATTAAAACAGGTTACCCCTAATTAGTGCTATTTAAACGTAATTAATTGCTCGAGTTCTGTCTGATACGATTTGATTCATCTCCCTTTTAACAAGATCAGTAATTACGCTGTAATGAGTGAAACTCACTAACACATACAAGGACACGGCACACACTATTCTAAGGGCTGTATAGACCTAACACTCATCTAAAATAAATCGTATAAAAATATTTAGTTTTGCGCGGGAAAGCGAAGCGAGAGAGGCTGACGCGTCGACACCGCCACGGACGACCGCGCACTAACGCCGCGGCCGCTACGAAAGGCCCACGAAACCTTAGGAATACAACACTGCTCATACCACTTATATACAATCAGCCAAACCATCCAATTACATCATTAGTTTCCTATTCAACAGGTAAGCTATTAAAAAAATAAAAATAAATCAGTGGCCCTACAACCTTAGGCCTCAGATTTTTGAATTTGTTTCAATATCATTTTTTTAATTTAATAGGCAAGTAGGTGATCAGCCTCTAGCGCCTGACTGCCGTCGACTTTTTGGGTCTAAGACATGTCGGTTTCCTCATGATGTTTTCCTTCACCGTTCGGACAAACGTTAAATGCGCACATAGAAAGAAAATCCGTTGGTGCACAACCGGGGATCGAACCTACGACCTCAGGTTTGAGAGTCGCACGCTGAAGCCACTAGGCCAACACTGCTCTGCTGCTGCTGGTAATCTATTACATAATAAAATATCTTTTGGATACGCATGCAGTATAAAACTCCAAACCGTTTCAGAATGTCACGGCCACAAGTCAGAGCCCATCAAGACGATTATCAATTACTTTATTCTGAATTAATATATTTACCAACTACTAATGAGATTGTTAAGCATGTGGAAATTATTTTTTATATTTACTAGCTGCCCACGTGAACTTCGTTTCCCTTAATACCTAACCTACCTTTTAAGTACATACCAACATGGAACATTTGCTATGCTACCCCAGAGACTGTTCAGTTTTCCGGAATGAAAACTTTTTTGGTTTTTTGTGATTTTTCTCTATATCAGAGTTCAAGTTATAAGTTCATAACTAACAAATAATAAATAGGGGTTGATTGTAGAGGGTAAAAAAAAATTGTCTACAAATATACATTTTTTTTTGGGGTGGTTCAAACCACTCACGGGTTTGTTTTGTTTCTTATAAAAATGTTTTGTTTCTTATAAAAATAAGTTAAAGATAGTAAATAATAAAAAACTACCGACTGAAGATACTTTGGTCTGCAGAAGGTGAAACGTGTAGAGGGTTGAACGGCACTCGACACTCGACGACAGCACTCAGCGGGTTAACTGGCGTAACTTGATATTAACACAGTCACAGTTTAATTGCATTTACGTTATATGGTCACGTTGAAAGCCTTAATACAATTAACGACAATTATAAGCAAGAGACGATGGCAAGAGACCGGACGGTATGAGTTTGATTCCATGGAAGGCAGGTGCTGGTATGGGATGCAACCTGTACAGACACACTGGCCCCTTCCCATCTACCCCCTGTATTAGGCTTTATCTAGGCTCCGAATATGTTTTTGTTCCAATCGGTGTCGAGACCCTTGGTCCGTGGGGTCCTAGCGCTAGAAGGCTTTTTAAAGAAATAGCAAAAAGGTTAGTCGCTGGCAGCTACCTCGGACAGTCAGTCTAGCTATTCAAAGAGGGAACGCTGTTAGTATCTTCGGAACCTTGCCTAAAGGGACTCCTTTTAATAATATATTTTAGTTATTATATTTTAAGGTTAGTTATTGTTTTTATTGTTCTTCTTTTTTGTGTATTATAAGCTGTAGATATTTCCTGTGTTATACGCTCTGATACAATATCGCATTGAATCCTCAGAGTAATATAAGACGCTTAGTCCAATAAAATTAATCATTTATAAAACGACAATATCCATTCGTGTCTCTTCTTTTAAGTTATCACGAATTCACCACCTCACAATTGTTTAATTTATTATTTTCATATCTAGAAAGTGCCAACTGATAAGTTTCTTCTGACAAATGATATCTCAATAGCTATACGTAGTTATCTCGGATAGTATATTATTATGTATTTTCTAGTCTGTACATTGTAGTGCAAAAAACCTTAACTGTACCTATTAACCCTGGACTTGTATTTTTTGAAGTTATACTTGTTTAGGCGCGTTATGAAAAATTTATGAGAGTTAATTTTACGATGCGCGCGCACCGTGACACAAAATTAACAGAATGAAGTTGCCCACGGAAGATGCTACGGCATTGGACATAATTTAAAAACAACATTCGAATAATAATGGAATTTATGTTACACTTAATGTAAGAGAATAATAATAAATATTTATTTATTTAATTTTTAAATGTAAACTGAACTTTATTGACTATAATGACTCCTTTTCCAGTCTTTGATTATATAATTGTAATTAATTATTGTGCATGCAATCAAAAACTATTTTCAATAATGCCAACGAAATATAACTTCTTACGCGCGTACATAAGTACACGCTCCCTTTTTTTTATTTGTAAATATGTTTATTTTATAATAGTATTTTTCTTATAACATTCGGGCATACTCACTTTCTCGAAACATTTAAATTATGTAACACTCAAAACATAATTTTTTTGGCTAATAAATGACTAATAAGTACATCTAAATTAACTTAATTTACTGAAAACGATATTTAGCATAAGAAAGTGTCCAATACCACTTACAGTCTCTATTAAGACGATGCATTATGCTCTTGTAATATTAATTCATGTATTGTGTACTAGCTACCCGCCCCGGCTTCGCACGGGTGCAATGCTGATACTAAATAGACCTTTTCAATGTGTACAATACTTAGTACATAATTTTGATAAATCTCGTAGGGTTCAGCTCGCGTTTGCAATGTAAGCGAAAAAAAGGAATTACTTACGACATCACATTAGAAACCTCAAAAATAACAGTATTTCTCCACTATTTAATGGATGTTATAATACAAATAAACCTTCCTCTTCAATCACTCTATCTATTAAAAAAACCGCATCAAAATCCGTTGCGTAGTTTTAAAGGTTTAAGCATATATAGGGATATAGGGACAGAGAACAACCAGGCGAGACCAAGTCACAACAATATCGGGTCCGCGTATTTAATCATTTTAAAATCTGTTTACTTGAGGTTTATAGTTTAAAGTACATTTATGTTATCACCTAGCGTACGGGATGCTGTGAAAGTGTTATCCGTTCAAAAGAACGTGCATTTAAGTGCTTTGAAGTGTAAAATGTTCGACATCTGTGTAAAACAAAAAACCAATAAATAAGTGCTAATTAGTGATCTACAGCGTAATAATATTATATTTCTACAGAGTTCGTGATAGGGGACAGAATTGTTGAATCTTTAAATAACGAATTAATAATAACATTCTTGGACCCGAGTCTACCCACTTTTGGATCTTGGGTACAATATTGTTGATATTATCTACCTACATAAATTGGGATATCTACATAAAAAGGGTATTGAAATATGAATTGTTATGAGTGTAACGATATAATAGATGGTGTAAACCAATCATTAAAATGTACTGTTTGCCAACGACAGTATCACATTAGATGTGTTAACAATGCACTGGCCAGTCCGGAGGGTACTAGCGAGAGTAATTCGTGGACATGTGCAATATGTAAGAACCACGATAACCTTGACAATTTAAATATGTCCTACCCAAGTCGTGCTTCTACTGATAACATAGTTTTTAACCAGCGACGTCATCGAGAACTGCTGACTTTGCCATCTCTTTCGGGTTCCGAATTGCGAGGAATGATTGAGGAAATTGTCTCTGGAGAAATTAAACGTGCAGTCTTCGCTCTAACTGATAATATTTCGAGGCTTCTAAACAACTCATTTGAAGTATTAAATAATCGGTTAAAGATCATAGAAGATAAACTATTCGTATCTGGAACTGCCAGCCAGCCGATAGTAACTGATTTAAATAGAAATAAGCAAAGTGAGGCAAGTACTACACTACATCCAATACCAACCAAGAAAAATCGGAAGCAAAAACGCAAAAATGCATCTACGGCTCCAATTACTCATACCTCTCCCATCGATGAGGTGAAGGAGTTGCCCAAGCCAGCAGCTCCTAAGAGACATATAGAATCACCTAATAACACAGAGAGATCAACGAATTCCTGTAATCATGTAAACTGCACGGAGGTAAAATTGCCGGTCAATCGTCGACGGTTGAGCACTCGTTATCTTGTGCGAGGTACTGCTCGGCCGGGGTCAACAACTCTCGAGGCTTCAGAGAAAATGAGTTATTACCATTTGTTTTATTTAAAATATGGGACAAACGTTGAACAGGTTCGTGAGCACCTTGAAAACATCTGTACGACCAAAGATATCTCTGTAGAAGCTCTTAACGCCCGCGGAAATTACGCATCATTTAAAATTGGAGTTCCTGCCAAGTGTGGCAACCTAGTCATGGCGGAAGAGAGCTGGGCGGATAAAATATGCGTCAAGCCTTGGAAAACTAATTTTCGTGGCAAACCAAAAGAAAAATAGGACTCCCTTAATAAACACACTATATAATAAGAATGAAAAATCAACTCTGGTTGCCTATTATCAGAACGTGAGAGGCCTTAAAACAAAATTACTAACATTCAGAACGAACCTAATAACGCTTATCGGTGTTCAATTGGTCGCTATAACAGAAACAAATCTGGATGGAACTGTATGTGACGCCGAAGTCATGGATGGCGACTGGTCTGTTATTCGCAGAGACCGTGGGCGTCGTGGAGGAGGTGTTATGCTTTTGTCAAAATCACCCTTACATTTGACGCGTTTACCTGAATTTGAAAGCAGCGATGTTGAAGATATTTGGGCTAGGTTTAATTTTATGGGCCAGTACGTATACGTTTGTGTTGTCTATTTACCACCTTCAACTTCTGAAAAATTGTATATAAACTGGTTTGATCATGTAAGTAATATTGTAAAGGTAGTTAGTAATAGCAATAAGATTTTAATATTAGGAGATTTCAATTTTTATAGCTGTAGTGAAAGTTGTATAATGAATTTTAACTGTTTCCTTGCTGAAATGGGCTTAACTCAGTTCAATAAAATATTGAATAAGAACGGCAGGGTATTAGATGCAGTCCTTACCGGTGAAGAGTCGAGTTACAGCAGTGTGAATGTGGTAGCGGTAGATTCAGGTGATGAGTTATCCCGAATTGACGCTCATCATCCACCCTTAAAAGTAACTCTTAATTACAATTTTTACCAGCCTGCGCAAACCCGTGAACCATCGAATATTACTAACGTAAATGAATGGAACTTTAATAAAGGAAATTTTCTGTCATTATTTTATATTCTACAGGACGTAGACTGGAGAGAATTACTTGCTATTGATGATGTCGATGAAGCGGTGGAGCATTTTAATAGCATTCTATATAGCTCTTTTGATCAATGTTTTCCTAGAAAAATTCGAAAGTTAACTAAACAAAGGGTCTACCCTGTATATTTTAATAATGAAATCATCGCTAAATTAAGAACTAAAGCGCAGCTCCATTGGCAGTGGAAATTTCTTAATGATAATAACGCGTGTTTAGAATTTAAACGTCTTAGGTCAATCATTAAGAACGACATTCGCAAAGCTAACATTAACTATTTACATACCATCTCATTAAATTTGGTTAATAAACCTACGCAATTTTGGCAATATATTCGTTCTCTTAGAAACCCAAAAGCTAAAGAGTCTGCAATTTCTTATAATGATGTTGAATATTATGGTTGTGACGCGGCAGAGGCATTTGCTAGTCACTTTAAATCGGTATTTCTGGCAGATCACCCGAAACTAATTCCAGAAACTGCCAATCATAATCCAAAAGCATACTCTAATCATTTTGATATCAAAAATTTCGAAACAGAAGTTATTATGCGTAGTGTAAATAAACTAAAATCTAATACACCTCCGGGTCCAGATATGATTCCGGCTTATATAATTAAAGGACTGGCAGAATATTTAATATTGCCTATATCGCATATTTTCAATATTATTTTATATTCAGGGGTCTACCCAACGTTATGGAAGACATCCCGCGTGACCCCAGTTCCTAAAGCTGATTGTAGAAGCAGAGCTGAAAACTACAGGCCTATCGCGATTCTGTGTACGCTGGCGAAGGTGTTTGAAATGTCCTTACACTCATTAATGTTGCCTAAATGCATTCCCCACATCACTCCTTGCCAGCACGCCTTTCTTCCACGCAGATCAGTTAATACTAATCTATTGACTTTGGCTGACTTGGTATCGCGTGAAATTGATAGGCGGTGTCAGGTGGATGTAGTATATTTGGATTTTTACAAAGCGTTTGATCGAGTAGACAACGACATTCTTCTCCAAAAGTTGGCCGCAATTGGGTGTGGACCTGTTCTGCTTAAGTTTTTTTCTAATTACCTAGCAAATCGTAACCAATATGTTAAATATGGACAATATATCTCGCAGCCTTATCCAACAATTTCTGGTATTAGCCAGGGTTCAAACCTGGGACCGTTGCTATTTTTAATAATGATTAACGACCTTCCAAGCGTTATCAAATATTCCAAAATACTATTATTTGCTGACGACGTTAAAGTCTTTAAAATAATTGAGACTGACAATGATCGTCTGTGTATGCAACTTGATTTGGATGATCTGCTGCATTGGAGTGAATTAAATAAACTCCAATTCAACTATGACAAATGTGAAGTGATGACCTTTAGTGCCTCTCCGAATAAAATACTCTGCGACTATGGCATAGGATCGAAAGTTATTAGGCGCGTAGACAGAGTCCGCGACTTGGGTGTCCTTTTCGTGCCCGATCTTTCATTTGCGGAGCATATTCGGACGATTACGGATGCTGCTTTTAGAAGATTAGGGTTTGTCCTGCGAAATTCGGTTGGTCTGACGGACACTGCCACTAGGGTGATATATTCATCATTAGTAAGGCCAATTCTCGAAACCAGCTGCGTCATATGGTCCCCTTATGAAAGGTATTATGGGGATATGATTGAACGAGTTCAAAAGAAGTTCCTGAGAAATCTGTATAAAAGAAGATACAATTTCTTTCCTTACCTCTACCCTACAAAGTTCTTGATGGGGGTGTTAGGGTATAATTCATTAGAGCTTCGTAGGGATTTTTCGGTGGTCAGGTTTGGTTTGAGTGTAATTAAGAATGAAACGGAAAGCGCATACTTGCTGGGAGAGATCATGAGGCTATACGTCCCGGACAAATATTGCCGCTGCCGGAAACATAACCTTTTCGCTGTGCGTTCGGCTCGCACTGTCCAGCGACAACAAGCGCCCATTCCCCGGCTACTCTCACTGCTTAATGGGTTTCTCGACTCTTCACCGGAGAGCGACCTGTTTGGGAAGCTTATGGGGGTGGTATACTGTGCTTTCAGAGTGTACCTGGAGGGGATAAGAGGGTAATGCTACCCTGTGTTGTAAATCTTAATTGTATTTATTGTATTGTTTATTGTTTTTAGTCTAAGTTTGGCCATTGTGCTGTTATTAAATAAATAAATAAATAAATAAAATAAATAAGAGAAAGGGACTTTGTTTTATACTAGTTAGTGATTCAGTAGAATAATTTGTTCCGCGCCGTCCAGTGTCAACAGTTCGAACTAACTCCGTGAGAGGGTTTCTATGAAGTATTATATCGACAACTATTCTGAAACCCCGACCTCGTTTTGAATCTTTAATATGTAGTTCTTCTATTCATTTACAGAGGGCGCTTGACACAATTTTTTATAATAAAATTACGATTTTTATCGAAAATGTTTATTGTATAGGCGTAAGAGGATTATGTTGTACTTTTATTATGTTAAAAATACTAGTTAACCTTAGAGCAGAGTTGGCCTAGTGACTTCAGCGCGCGACTCTCATCCCTGAGGTCGTAGGTTCGATTCCCGGCTGTGGAGTAATGGGCTTTCTTTCGTATTTAACCTTCGCTCAAGGGAAAAATCGTGAGGTAATCGGCTTGCCTTACATCTAAAAAGTCGAAGGCGTGTGTCAGGCACAGGAGGCAGTCACCTACTATAAGACAAACGATCACACGAACAGATTCCAAAATCTACGGCCCAGACCTAAAAAAGTTGTAGCACCACTGATTTATTTCATTAAAAATAATAGCTTAATATGTTTAAAATACAAGAACATAAAAACTCTTTCGTTCTTGAAATATATATATAAACTAGCAGACCGGCCAAGCGTTGCTGTGGCTAAGGTTTTAGTTATATTACATAGTAGTAACCTATTCAAAGGAGACCTACCTAGTAGGAGAACACCAGTAATGGGGACCACCATGCTTTTTTGGTGGTAATGCCATTAAATTGTACTTTAATTGAAACGTTTATACTTTCAACACAGCGCCATCAATTAGAATTGTGATTATCAAATAATAAACAAATATTTTGCAATAAAATAATATTGCGGGTATAAATTGAGATGTAAGCTATCTTTTTAGTTATATCAAACTGCACACAGTGTGCAAATTTAATTGAAATCGGTTCGTTAGTTTAGGAGTCCATAGCGGACAAACAACGTGACACGTAATTTATATATAATAAGATATAAAATAAATAATCAAATAAGATAAGCCTCGTTTAAAACAATTGCCACGTTTTTAGATCCCATTACTTTATACGTACGGGTCGGAAAATAGACTTTTATAGCGAGCTGGCAAAATAAAAAGGTTTTATGGGACTTATAATAATGTGGAAACCTAGAGAATCGGTATAGAACAGCTGAAAACATTCATAAATTCGAATAAGTAGTCATAAATCGGTGACAGGCGATATCTTGGCTTTTCAAATTCTTGTAGTTATATTTACCTTACAATAAACTAACCGCGCCTGCTTCAGTAAAATTTGACTAAATATCAATGTGACCTTCCGAATATAGTGGAGTGCGGAACTTCGAACCCATCATTACTTTTAGCCATTTTGAGTGCCACATAAAAATGTACCCTTGTGGTGTGAAGCTTGCTATGAAAATATTATCAACCCAAGTACAGAACTATGAGGCGAGATGTTTCCCAGTGGCTGTGTTTAGTGGGCTTCTATAGATGTAATACGTGCTTACCTCAGCGGTAGCTCGACGAGATCCCTTTTGCTGAGCATGGTCAGGGGAATGCCGCAGCGCCTTGGTGTCTATCTGCACGTTCGTCTGCATCTTTTGTCATCTCACTTTTAAACTTCCTGCAACAATTTTAGTACATTCAGATACTTTCAGCAACGAACCCATGCATGCGGTGTTAAATATTATCATATTGACATTGTCTTTTAACTCAAAAATGCAGGATGTAATTACAGAAATACGGAGAAAGAAACGTTCTAAATCTGCGTTTTTAGAAGAGTCTACCTTGACCGGTCACCCGACGGGGCGTGGCAAAAACTATTATTTTATTCGTTCTTCAGATAAGCATGAGAAATACCTACATGAACATAGCATAAATCTTTAATTATTTATCATCTAAAGGTTATAGCACATATAGAATACATAATGAGAATTGGGAAATGTCTGTAGTTACGTGACAACACGCCAGGAATATCTTCCCCGTAGCGTTGGAATTTTATTTAGAAGCAATACACGAAATATCTAACAGTAGGTTTTTTTCGTAAATGTATCACAAAGAACGTTGTTTGTTGCCATTCTTTTTTAACATATTTTAACAAAGCAATACTTGAATTAGGAATCAGCTTCCTGTGCGAAAACGAAAATGCTAATAAAAAATTGAAATTGTTTCACTCGATCGATACGAACCCTTATGGATAACTTGAGAACTTGTCCAACCACTCAACAAAATCAGCTGAATTTTTTTGAAGGGTCCTTTGACCAGAGCTATCTGGTACACTTTAAATAAAAATACTAATTAAGAATTATTACAATATTTTATGGCGGCAAGATTAATATTATTTCTACTCGTGTCCATGTTTAATATTTACACGAGTCAGATAAACTGAACTGGGATGTAATTAGTTGAAACCTGCCGAAAGTAATAGTAAATTTATGTCTATATACACTACAACTATATAGTACAAAAAATATAAATTA
Organism: Pieris melete; assembly: GCA_963693345.1. NCBI lineage: Eukaryota > Metazoa > Arthropoda > Insecta > Lepidoptera > Pieridae > Pieris > Pieris melete. Next base: position 700,042 of record CAVNZK010000134.1, on the reverse strand, counting down.
TTTGAAAACGATCAACCAGGCTCCAGAAGAAAAACCACTCTTTATATGGAAATTGTATTCATTTTTACAACAAACTTCCAAGCGAAATTAGAGAATTATCACGAAATAAATTCAAAGCCTAAACGTAAATTAATGAATAAAGCTTTTTATAAATTTGACGATTATTTTAATGAAGATTGATTTGCTCCAGGTTAAACAATTTCTATGACTCTAAACTTTGGGATTAAAAAGAGTGACGGAGAGTTTCTTGCCAGTTCTTCTTGCCGGCTCTACATTGACTTGTGAACTGGTAATAAATGTAAATTAAGAATCAATTTAACATCTTCCCTGTTGACGTTCGGAAGTGTACTTGTTTACCGATTGAAAGTTATGTTGAGTTTGAGTTTTTGAGTTTATATTTAGAAAGACATTATATCATTTGAGTCAGATAAGAATGAATTGACGAACAATGAGTACTGTATAATCAAAAATACTTTTGGTTACAGATGGTAAACTGTTTGGAAAATACAATTATCGTACTAAATGTTTATTGTTGGCCTACTTGAAACTAATTACGTTTTTAATGTGGGATGTCTTAATTTGCATATAATGTATTTACATAGATAGTTGAGACAGAACTTGATATACGAAAGTTCTTAGGAATCTTTCTTCTTTTATCCGCGCACCACCACTATGTCCGAACCAATTCGACCTAGGAAAAGAGCATACCGATTCTCAAAAAGCTGGCAACGCACTTGCGAGCCTTGTGACTATGTGAAGTTCTACCTGATGTTCAGTGATAATATATCAGCCTCCTGATACGTAAAAAAAAGACGGAATAACATTGTTGTGTTATGTGAACAGAAGCAATGAAGACACGCATGAGTTACATTTACGAGTTTGTTTACTTAGTTCGTTCCTTGCTTAGATCTTTTCTCAAGACTTGCTTATATATTAATAAATATTTCAATATTCCTATTTTTATTGTTATACATTATTGTCGAATAAAATCAAGACATATAATCAAAACTAAAATGTTAAGACAATAATAGAAATGACGCTGTGTTACCACATTCAGTTGTTGCGTCCTTCATTGTCATCATGTAGATTACAATCTATTTACTGAAGCATGGGAGTAATTGTAGATCCCTTCAAAGGCTGAATATGGCTGAATTAATTACGCAAATTTACAAAAAGCTTAGCCGTGGACTAGTTCTTCTTCTACTAGGACTAGGACTTCCACGTTTGCGCCATCCAACAGGTGGAAAATCTATTTTTTTTCCATCTATTATTTATTATTTTACATCTGAAGAATTATGGTTGCTAGCTTCCAACGAAATTTCTACTGGTGCGGCTTTAACTTATCTTCATTTACGACCGTTGTAATTATGATGTTGTTCACGTCGTATAAAACACCTATAAACTTATATAAATTTGACGAAAACAGACGAAAACGTACTTTTGTTAAATTAGTGCAAATATATTAAAATACTTATGACTTCTTTTTTTATATTAGAGCTCTCGCGCTCTCGGAGCTAGGGCGCTACTGTCAACTGCCATTGTGACATATGTCACAGAGCTCATTAGTTAACAACGTCAACGTCAAATCAGTTTATTTGATTTACTGAAATTGCTAGATCTATAAATTAACGACTATTCTACAGTCGATAGTATTAGTGATTCCATAGTCTTTATTATTATTAACACTTATTTATTATCACTTTAACCCTTTGTAACTTAAAAGCAAACAATATTAAAGTAATAATTTTTCACCTTTACCAAGAACTCTGTAGTAAGTTCTAGTTCGGTTATGGAACGAGTATACGAATTGTCATAAATTCGGATTAATATAAATATAGGCATTGTTGTGCTGCTTGGTTCGATTGAGCGGTTGAGCCAAGCAGAACCCTTTATATAGACTTTTATGTCAGAAATACACGACTTATTTATAACAATATATCTGCAAGTCTTGTTTTTGCTTATATACAGGTCATGCTTTGTAATAATTATTTAGGTTTGCTGCTGTGTCAACAATCGATGCTTGTCTCTACCTGTCATCACTGTCAGTTACTGCCTTTGACGGCAGGAAACCTATCTCCACGAGTAGTTCTTGACCTTCCTGCTCCATTATCAAGGTGCTGATCTCGTTCCTGACTCGTTTTTTAATCTATAAACCCCGCTCACTCCGTAATATTTAAAAAAACTTCACTATATTCAATACTTTTAATATTTGATGTGTCCTACATTTTCTTCACAATGTGTAATATTAACTCTGTACGCGATACACTTACACCGCATAACATAATTCAATTGTGGTGACGCGAGAAGGTTGTTTGTAAATACTCGAGGTAACTCTTTGAAGGTTGCTTAGAGGAATTATTTTACGTGGAGAGGCGGACAAAAAAGTTATGGTGCTCTTACATATTTTACGGAATTTAAAAATAAAACTGCTTTAATTGAAATTTACAACCCCGATATTAAGAGAAGAAAATGACCAAAAATTCTTAACTAATGAATGAAGATATAAGATGTTTCTTAATCAGTTGGTTCACATCCCGAGTCGTAAATCTCGTTCATGTAAGGATTGCGGGGGCATGCTGTTAACTGTACCCCCGAGAGCTCTTACTGGCCATGCTGGGAATATATTGTCTGAGTTAAGCCCTCGCCAGCCCCTCATTTACATAGTACAACTTTGACACTACGGATAATGTGAATAAAGTTGGCAGTTTTATTCAGCTATAAAATATCATGGGCATATTCAGCCATAAATATTATCTGTCTATAAAACAGTTTGAGACTGGGACAGCAATACAATAATAGTTTATTTTGATTAAGATTTTTTCTTCTCTTTGTTTGCGCCCACGAAATTATATTTAATTGAGTCATATTAACAGTAATTACACATTAATTAATTTTAAAAAATACATCATTTTTAATACTTTTCGTTATACATTTAATCTCATAATAGTATTATTTATGTTTCATGAAAGCACTGAGAATAAAGAGCCGTAGCCTCGTAGCCTCGTAGCTCGTAGCGCACATAAATCGTAGCACTGTCGTAAAAGGTAGTCTACTGTTTTTTTACGATAACTAGAAGTTCGTACAATATATTTTTATTTTTAATCATTCAGCACTTCATCTAACAATTCGCTATATTTTTCTATATGTACTGCATAATTATGAAGGTTTATTTCGTAAATATTGCTCTATACTTATGTATAATGCGACAAGTTAAACGGATTAGAGATAAGATATGGCATGCACAATTGCACAATGCTGTCTATCGTTGGATAAACGGTCTATTATATAGCTCATAGGCTTATAAAGAAAGAACATGACTAAAACATGTTGCCTAACATAAGCTTACGTTAAAATCGAAATAAAAAACAGTCCAGTTCCAAATTATGTTTACAAATCTAGCCAAATAAAGAAACTAAAATCAGTGGCACTACAACCTCTTTAGATCTTGGCCTCAGATTTTTTAATCTGTTTCATGATCATTTTTAAATCTAATAGGCAAGTAGGTGATCAGCCTCCAGTGCCTGACACACGCCGTCGACTTTTTGGGTCTAAGACATGTCGGTTTCCTCACGATGTTTTCCTACACCATTCGAGCTTTATTAAATGCAAACAAAGAAAGAAAGTCCATTGGTGCACAGCCGGGTATCGATCCTACAAGCTCAGCTATGAGAGTCGTACGCTGAAGCCACTAGGCCAACACTGCTCTTCGCTTAATGTACTAAATAATTTATTTTTTATATCTATTATCTTTTGTGCAGTAATTAAAATACCGCTTGTTCACTTACACCACGCCATGTTATTAACAACTTTACGAAAAAATGTTGTTCACGATTTATATGAATAATCTTCAAGTTCGTTAATTATCAATTAAAAGTGTTATCAAACAACATCACTTCAAAGCCTCCCCTTCTACTGCCGAGCTCACTGAAATGTAAATGACTAATGATCATTTAGCATATTTGAATTAACTAACCATTGAAAAATTGATTGATTGAGAGTTGGCCTAGTGGCTTCAGACTCTCATCCCTGAGATTGTAGGTACGATCCCCGGCTGTGGACGGACTTTCTTTCTATGTACGGCGTACGCATTTAACATTCGCTCGAACGGTGAAGGAAATCATCGTCTTAGACACAAAAAGTCGACGGCGTGTGTCAGGCACTGAAGGCTTGAACACCTACTTGCCTATTAAATTTTAAAAATGATCATGAAACAGATACCTAAAAAGATTTTTGACACTATATACGAGTATATTTAAATAAAACAATCTTACGGTGTAGAAAAACTTAGAAACCGCTATTTTATTATTTTAACTGGTCTTTTGATGTTGGATATCCTATATATTTATTTCTTATCGTCAAAGTCATGAATATTCAATGTGAAATACGCGACTTGAAATCCTTAAAAAAAGTAAATCAATAAAACATGTTTTAGGATATTTTTATACGTAACTTTATTTGTTGTTATAACATGTGTTTTTCTTAATTTAATGGCTCAAATATAAACAAATTCAAAGAGTATATTGTTACTAGAGTAAGATGCTCTTTAGTTTGTGTCTGTATATATTATGCATGTATTCGTAGTTGTTCAGTTCAGTGAAGCGAGGAATTGACACCTCGTAAATGCTGATCTATAGTAATATACATATATTCAAAACGTAACCTCAACATCAGAATTAAATTATAAGAAACAAAATAATGTGATATTGGTTGGTTGTCTTTCTTCTAAGATTAGGCAATATCAAACAACAATATTTATATATTTACACTTCGTTTTATTTATAGAAAAATAAATAACAATTAAAAATATAACAATTATAAGGCATGCAACGAGCGGCCTTAACGCTAACAAGCGATGGGTAAAGTGCAAGCAGTACATAACTAATTCTTTTAAAAAAAATTATAGAATCACCAACCTTAATCTAAAGTAATACAAAAAAATTAATAAAAATAAACTAAAAGCTAACATCACCGATTTAGGAATTGCGATGCAATACAAAAGAATAAATCATACAAGAATTACAAAAGTGACGATTGAGCAGAATGGCTAATATTACAGTTGCGTTTTAAGTGCAAATTTACATTTTAACAAAAAGAGAAGAAAGAAAACATTCGTTATAAAAGATCTTTCGTCACTGACTTGTTACGGATATTTTGTATTTATTGCACTCCTTTATAATGCAAATACTCCTTTATAATACTGGTACACAATTTAAACTCAAATAATTTTCCACTACTTTTGCATAACTGTCGATACACAATTATACGGTTAATTTGATTTAAACGTTTATTAATTCTTCGTTATAAAGACGTTTTCCCATTACAGGATATCCCTATAACACACAGAGTGCTGGGAGATGAAAGATGGAGTTGAAGGGACCGTAATTGGTGGCGTCTGACAAAGACGGGATAAATGGGGTTGTGGATAACTTTACACTAAAAGTTAATTTATCTTTAGATTTTATGATTTAAGGATAAGGGAAAATAGTTAAAAGTTTGTGTTCCTATAATGGTAATCACTCTTATAATTTCGCACCTTGATTTCGAAACTGTTATTAAACAAAAGAACTAAATATTATAGGAGAATTTATGATTTTTGCATCATTATTTACATCTTTATAAAAAGTGAGTTATATAATTTAATATTTTCTATGATTACCTTTTGTATACTAACTTTAACTTTTATAGTAACACTTTTGCAATAATTAATATTTCAATTATGTAAAGTTTGTTTAATAATAATGTTACTGTATTCAAAATAGAATTCTTGCTATTATAATTAATTTTAAAGGTATTTTATGCATAGGTCAATAGGTCAATTAATTAATTTAAATCAATATGTTAAATTCGACTAAAAATTCAGTAGCATTAATGTCTAGTTGACTAAACTAAATAACACACTTTATCAAATATATAATTTACATGAATATCAAAATCTGCCGTAGTTAAACAAATAGTTACACTTTTTTTATAAACTTTTAAGTCGATTCCGTAAGTGCTAGGTGACAACTGATGTAGTAACGGATTTGCTAATAACTATCTTTTAAAATTCAGTTTAGTAACGTTTAAATTTAGCACCATTTACCAATATACTGGGAAATTAAATAGACATGTCAAATTCTTTTTATAGATTTTGACAACTTAAACAAATTGATTACTATATTTAGTAAAAATTTCGTTTAGCAACGGTTTCGAAATAAAGGTGCGATTTGTCTATAAAACCGGTTAAATCACATTATCGACATAACTATTTTAAGATCCCCTTAAACATACGGCACACATTTGCCTACAACGATACTAATTATGATATACCCAAATTCTGGTAAATTGTAAATATATTAAACCAGAAAGTCAACGCTAGTCATTATTAATAAACCGTATTTAAAATAAATAAACTATTTTATTAAAAGAAGTAATGAAACATTTTAAAACTTCTTTAGAATACATTGTATAGTCTGAGCAAGCGCTTGCCAGATGAATATTTCCCTTTGAACTAAGTATCTCACTTTAAGGAGGTTTCATTCACTTTCACAAATTCACGCAAGGACTCTTATATTTTTTATTCCACTATCTTCATAAAATAACATTTGCCAATATTAATATATATGTATTAAAGAAATTTAAAACGTGCTATTATCACTGCTATAAGTAAACGATATTTTCACAATGTAAGCGAATATTTCCTGTTATTGAGGAAAATCTTTGAGAAAAAATGTTGTCATTGCTTATTGTCCGGTGATAAATTGGGAAAAACTCGGCAATGTGGAGCCGGTATATTTATACACACAAGTAAAGATTTGGACATCATTCCTTAACCAGCAAATTCGGTACATTACGTAAAGATGTTTCAAAAATGTTACATAATTGATAATTCTAATCTTTATATATATATAATTGTACTGTACGTGTGTAATACACTGAACTCTTCTGGATGGTTTAGATTCACAAATCAGCCCGGCAGATGGCGCTGCAGTCGGTAACTAGGTAATTTATATATATACAGCAAATAAACAGCTGGTATATACATAAATCTTCTGTGCATGTGTTCGTTATTAAACGATTGGACAGATTGTGTTCAAGTGAAGTCGAGAATGATTTACATTATTAGATTTTTTTTTTGTATATAAGACGTGTGTTCAGGACAATGTCTGTCGGATCCGCTAGTATCAAGTATATTTTGAAATAATAGTTTAATAGGTCGAGTCCGCTATAATTAACAAATTTTATATAATAACTTAAACTTAATAAGCAGAGTCAGGACTCTTTCTTTTGTTAAAAATCCTTTTTAGTAAATTTGTTTAGTTTAAAATTCTTAAAATGCAAGAATCATTTACCTTTTTTGTTGGCATTGTTGTTGTAATAAATAATGGAATTCACATTCACTTTTCACTTAACTTTACAAACAGTTGGCAAAACAGTTCACGTGTGATGCCGATGGACGTGACCATTAGTCATGTTTTTTAGTGCGTGCAGCCGTTGTTCGTCGATGTATAAGACGTCATCTAATTTATATAAATTATAGATTCTATTGAAACTTTGGCAGTAGTAGAAGAAACTAAAGCTCTCCTCCTCTCCCACTATCCTCAAAGGAAACACTCACAAACAAGTGAAGAGAGAGAAATCGAGGTTACTGTGATGTCGCAAGATCAGAACATGAATACTTTGGAACGAAACGACTTTGTTGACAAAAACAACATTTGTTTGTTTTGTACGATCTTTCTTTGTTCGCCGAATTTAAAAATTTTATATGCTCGACGCAATTTGTCGGTTTAAGATTTTCTGGTTTCCTTGTGGTGCTTTATTTTCGTATGGGCCAGTAAAATCCAATGGTTCGCAGTTCTTTAAAACAAATGCGTAAAGAAGTAAATGCGTATCGACGGACGGACGGCTAAAGTTTGCATATTCTGCATTGATATACAAAAAACTCAAGATGCACAGTCTCGAATAAAAGTAACGCACGAAAGTGTCCCGAAACACTATTTCTGTCCCTTTCTATAACAGTATGACTATAACAATATATGTTACAAGCATATATTATTGCAAAATCAACCTTACGCGAATTGCTTAAAGTTGTTATTACAACGCAGTGTATACGTACTTAAAGTAATAAAATTTTACGACCGACCGTGGTCGGTAGGACAAGGTATTGAGTGGAGTCGAACATGACTTTTTTATTTACAACTATTTAACATAATTTTAAATTTATCCGACTTTTCGGGTGCTCTACAGCGTGCGTGGTCACGGTGACTAAAGACAAAAGGTGTTGGATGTTAAATAGTTGTAAATTTATAATAATACATAACTTTAATCCGGTTAAAAAGTTTTTTCTTTAAATTAAAAAAAAAATGTTAAATTGGCTACCTCCTGACCTACACTTTATATAGCGTAAATATATTTGTCAAAAACTACACACAGAAAAGTTCAAAAGTACATAAATTTATTTATAAAAAAAACAAAAATAAATAACATCGACTCCACTTATTAGAAGCGAGACTATTTGAAATTAGCGCACAATTTAGAATGTTGCGCTCATTTTTTGAGGACGTTTTTTAGACGTTGATTGTGCATCTTGGGTTTTTTATACAAATATCAATGATATTCTGCCACATATAATGGCATGCAAATTTGTCTTAAAAGGAATTTTACATGGAGTCATATAGTCAATTATCAATTATGAGTCATATCATTATAGTTAATTCTTGTTTTATCACTACATCATCACATTATTAAAATATAGTAGGAGTATATATAATACTCTACTGTAATAAAATCCCAGAGGCTCTTTTATCTATGCGTTTTTATAAATTTAAGAAATGTTTTAAAGAAAAGCTGTGTAAAAAGGCTAACTATGAAGTTAACGATTATCTAATTGATAAAAGGGCCTGGGACTAGTGCTAGACAGGCTACTTTTACTCAAATAAGTGTTGTTTGATGATTTGCTATTTTAAAAGAGTACCGAGAGTTTATTACGCCCGCTTTTTCTCTCGGCCTACCCCCTGTCTTCTTTGCCGATGAGTAGGAATGCCTACAGATTCAAATTTAATGACGTGGAATAAGTGATACCTGATCTTAATATGTTCTTATCAAAAGTAGTACATTAAGTCGATTTTTAAAAAGTAGTACGAAGATCTTTCAATATTTTTAGTCAACGAAAATTCCCAAAATTGTCGCACACAATATTGTTAATCGCGAGCGCGTAAGTGAATAATAACAATAAGTAAGAGCTGGATACAATCACATCACACTAAATCCGTTTCCGCACGCAACACCACCCTACGAACCCCCAACACCCCAACACCCTGCCCCCCATCACAGGCTATTACCATCAGTTGGCTTACTCTGATTGAAAGTAAATTGATTTCTCAGTTGCAGCCGGGCTTTTACAACTTACATAGCTTAGTGTTTAAATGTATATCGCTACTGATATTGTAATACTATCGTTACTCCTATTTCACCATGCATCCTGCTGATAGAGAACAAAGCTTTGTTTTTAATTTATTTTATTATTATTTATTACTTAAGATATTATGTGGAACATGGAATAATGGTTGCAGCTCCTTACAAACGTTTTGTAAAACAAAAAACTTGGCGATTAAAAAGTGTAAAAGAGTGGCGGAGAGTTTATTGCCAGTTCTTCTCTTCCGTTCTACGTCCTTGATTTAAGAACTGGCAGTAATTTGAAAACGATTTAAGAATGTTCATAAGTGTACATTGTGTTGACTTGACTTTTTTATAATTATCGAAAGGGGCTCGATTTATGACCAAAGTTGCTTCACATTTGTTAAAAACTGTTACCGCGCTTTCAAACGTTTGAACTGTTTGTTTCTTGTGTAACGATTTGAACCCTTCTGATCCGTGTTTAGATATATTTTACAGCGGCTTTGAAATATTATGTAATTTATTTACGGCGAAGGACGACGGAATTTCTAACGGATATTTCAAATTCATACCTAAATATTTTTGCTACGAAATAACATCGTGTAACACAATTTCTTATACCTTAGGATACAACTTATAAGGAATTTATAGTAAAATGTGAGCACCAAGTATCAACATAATAATATAGTTATCTGCTGCATTATTTTTTATAACACCAAGCGCCTATTTTATTTTAGTATTGTAGTTTTTTTGTTCTAGGTAAATACTCTTCACATATAATTATAAAATCAGTAAACAAAATATTGTAAAAACTATTTTTAAAGAGTAAGCATGGAGTTTCTTGCCCATTCTTCTCCATATGAAACTACTTTTGCAAGGAGCGACTAGAAAAAAAAAAAAAATAACTTGTAAGGGGCCATCCATAAAGAACGTCACACGTTAATGGGGAGGGAGGGTATCACCGAAGTGTGACATCGTGTGACAAGGGGCATGGGGGGTCAATACTTTTGTGACGTCACATGTTAAAATTTAAAATACTACAACGCAAAGTTTGGATGTGAATTAAAAATTTTAAAAATTTACGAACTTGATCTATATTTATTAATAATTTAACGCATTCTCGCTATGCGATTGTCTCTCATGCAACGTCATTTAACTTCTAGAGCGGCGTTGTAATGCAAGTGAGACACTCAAATTCACGAGAATTTTGAATGGGAAGGATTTAAATAGGTTTAAGTCGTCGGCGAGTGCTCGCTCGCTTTTCTATCGTTCCGCACGTCGGTTGTTTGCGAGACCTTCGACAAGTGCTACCTCACGCGCCGGCGCAGTAAAAAATGTGTGACCTCACATCAGGAGTGGGGGGGGGTTATAAAAATGTGACAACCTGTGACAAGGACGGGGGGAGGGGTTCAAAAGTCCTAAAATTGGTGTGGCGTACTTTATGGATGGCCCCTAACTTTCAAAGTCAAAATTACAAGTTATTTTTTTTTTAATTATATTTACTACTAGAGTAAATTATAAGTACTACTACGACTAGATTAATAAAAGAAAATTGACTCGTAATTTTGACTTTCAAATTTGCCTTTTTAATAGGTCTAATTGAAACAAATGACAAACAAATAACATAATTGTATTGGTCAACGTACTATGTGTATTCATGTAATAGATTACGTCAAAACCACGACATGATATTCGTTGCGGAATACAGTTATACACCATAGACAAATATCAATATCAATAGTCAGTTTAGCTCATGAAGAGATTGCTAATGAAGCGACGCGAAAGAAAGGGAATTCTTGTGAGTTCGTTCAGCCGCTCCCAGATGAAATCGCAATGCTCGTTGTTCGTGGAATTTCAATGCCTTTCTTTCAGACATTCAGTGTGAAGCTATTTTTATTATTAAGGAATATCGAATCTTGTATACGTTTCTGCAACCAAATATCCAGGTTGTGGCCGGCTTCCAGGCGCGAGTATTATTTGTATTAATTTAATGTTATTAATAATAATGGCTACTAATAATAATGGTGTATGGAAAACATGTTTGTGCGACCATTGCTGCGATATAATTTTATCTTTGTTTTTCACTTTAAGTTCTAGGCTTTTGCGTATTAATAAAGTAAAACAGCAAATAAAAAATTGTTTCTGAGTAATCAAGTGATGTGCAGTAGTGGGTCAGTGCAAGTTCTCCACCTCGATCAGTCAATAAGAGTATCGGTTTTCAATTTATTTGTATTTACACTTCGAGACGAGCAACTGAGCAGAGAGAGATCAGTGCCGTTGCCAACACAACGCGTACAGGCGCATTCCACTTTGCTAAAATTATTGGAAAGTAAATAATAAATAGGTTAACTTATTTCATTATTTTCTACGTTATGAAATTTTGTAATTGAAATTGAATCCCGATCACAATACCTCCTTTTATAGCCTAACGTTAGGTAACACTAAAAACAATTGTTTCCAATATTATAAATGAAACAGTCAAATCAGTTTAATGTGAGGATAAGCGTGCTTTGGTTTATTTTTATTTTTAACGGGGAAATTATTTTTATTACAAAAAACAATATTTTTGTTTTAACGACTGTGGGATTAGATAAATGTGAATAGGATATCATTTTAATTATTTATTTAATACTATATTCAGGGGTACTGTTTTACTAAAAGACGTCACTGTCTATATATTAATATTAATCTCTATGTAGCGTTACACTTGGCATAATAATACGTATAAAATGTGTTAAAATAGAATCTCAAAGGGCTTATAAATAACTCGTATAAATAAGTTTGGAGTTGCGTGTGAGGACAGAGGACGCAGTGACAGAATTAATGGAAATACGTAAATATAAACCCACGTAAGAAATTACATTTGAAATTCAATCTTAGTTTATAGATCTCAGAACTGTGATATCCTATATATCCTATGGGATAAGCGTAGATTGGTATTTTAAATATTGTATTTAAGAAGTTATTTTGATAGTATTCATTGAAACGTCTTTTGTTTATAAGAGCATAGACGCTAGTTGAAGATTTAACTCGGCGCCTTGTAGGCGGGGCCGGCGCGGGGATCCCATTTATTTAAATATTATGTACTGCTCATTCTCTTATTCGAGATTAATTGAATAAATCATTATATTAGGTCCTTACATATGAAATTGGCGTTTTGTCTTTGGATAGGAATTCCAAATATTTTTTTGTTTTTTGACAACCATGATTCATTACATTTTCCCGTTTACCTTGTGAGCGTTTGGTGGACTATTGTCGTTCACCATAACTTTCTTAAATCTGGCCAGACGGTGTCTATTGTCAGCAACTGCAAACCAAGATGGAAAAGCCTACTGGTAAACAACCAAGGCTGGTCAATCACTCCACTTCTGTTTCACAACAACGCTAAACTACACACTGCAAAACAGACTGCTACGAAATTAGGGGACCTTTAACTGGAATGCTTAAGACATCCACCGTACTCCCCAAACCTTGCTCCAACAGATTACCATTTTTTTTTTCAAAATTTGGATTACTTCTTGCAAGATCAAAAATTTAACTCTGATGAGGCAGTTGAAACAGCCTTCAAAGATTTTATTCCCATCCGTATGGTTTTTTTAGTAAAGGGATCAATGAACTACTTATAGGATGGCAAAAGCGCATAGTTAAAAACATCTACTTTTTGTTCCTCTTATACAAAACTCCAATTTCATATGTAAGGACCTAATATTATCATTATTATGATTTAATTTTAAGCAGTATAATTATTTTAACGTCGGTTTTGGACAGTTATCAAGAAGACACTACTTGTTGAAACTGCGCTTATCCTAAAGTCGTGCTGTCAGCAGCAGATCTTGATAATCCGGCGATATTACCTCGATCGAGCAATATTAGAACGGTGCAAAAGGTTGTGGGCGGAGAACGATAAAATTAAGTACATTTTTATTCACTTGATGTGTGTCGAATCGATGTAATGAACTAAAAAATTCTTATTCTGTCGAGGATTTCGTTTGGCATTTGCAAAGAACGAATTTATATTACAGCGAAACGAAGAATTATGCATCATTAGTGTTAGACAAAGACAGATTTTTATTTTATTATTAGAACATTTCTGTGTGAAAGAAATGTTTATTAATGTTTGAAATAGATAATGTTTGATGTGAACTAATCATAACTAATCCTAGAATCGTAAGCGTATTAAAATTAAGATCTTTACTTATTAACTAATATTAAAAACTTATACGTACTTTACGTTGTTACGTGATAAGGGCACATAATAATATTAAATAGCGAGGTAACGACGTCTTGTAGGCTAGACCGATTTTGTTATACATATTTTTAACTGAAAATAACCTTCATATTTAGAGGCCAGAAATTACATAAATCACTTTAATTTCTTTGAAGTATCAAGATGGAAAAGCCATGAAAACTGTATGAAAATAGTTCAGCATATAAGACGAAAGGTATTTAAGCTTTATTTCCGTATATATTTAATATTGTAATATTATATTTTCTTATAGGTACACTACATATATTGAATCATTAATCAATTTCGATATTATTTAACTTTTATTATTGATTCGGGGTTTTCGTTTAATCGCCAATTTGTACAATTTAAAGCAGTGTGCCATACCCCAACTTAGCCTTTCTTTAAATATTCTTATTTAAAAGGTAACATACATAATTATTAACATCTAAAATTTAATTAACATGAGTATTTCGGACACGTTTTACGTAACTGCAAAAATTATGAGCTCCTTCAACTAATCATACAAGGTAAACTGGCAGGTGGAAGGAGACCTGCCCTGCGATTCTGTAACTCACTTTCCGAACTCACACAGCGGTTTTCGAATTCTGAAAGGCTTGTAGTTTATTGTTTATCAGAATGCCAAATCATAAAATGACTGCTTCACGACTGATTTGAGAGCGACCGCCGAAGCGAAAACCGCTGTGTGAGTTCGAAAAGTGAGTTAAAGAATCGCAGGGCTGGTCGCAGACGTACGTCCTGGTTGAAAAACTTAAGACAATGGTTTGTTCAAAGCACCAGGTCATTGTTTAGAAGGGCGGCATCCAAAATCAAACTATGCTATATATAGCTATGATGATCGCCATCCTTCGCAAGGAGATGGCACTATAAGAAGAAGAAAATTGAATTGCCCACTTAAGAAACTGAAATGATAGTTTTTAGGAAGAAACTACTTAGAAATTGAAAACGAAATACAATAAGTAGATATTTAATAAAGTAATTCATTTTCGAATAGTCTTTGAATTTGAACCCCAGTGGGGTGTAGGCGTGGAAACACTAGTAAATAAGATAAACTATCATGTTGACTACATGAAAATTAGAACTCGATATTCAAATTATCACAATGTAGGTATTACGTACAGTAGTCATGTTCCGTTATCTTATATTGGGAAAAGGGCGGTTCCACTCCCCGATTACGTACCGAGAGGTCGATGCCCTCCTGAAGTTACCTGTTGCCTAACATATGATGCGCTCCGGACGGAACCTTCAATTTAAATGTGCCTTTAAATCATAATATGGCAATGGACCATGCTAAATGCAATATTTCCTCTCCTCATAGGTAGATAAGGACCAGATTCATCTAGATTAAAAAATTGCATCTCTACTCTTCTGTCACCTTTTAGGCCAAAATCTCTGTAGGTACTTGAAAAGAGGAAAGGCTGACTTCTTAAAACATAGAAATTCAATCAATGCTTTGGTTTCTTAAACGTTTTTATAATTTAACTAGCTGACCCGGCTAACTTCGTTCCGCCTTAATAATAATATCGTTGTTACTTTAGTTAAACTTATTTTAGGATTTCATTAAGGTGATAACTTTTTTTGCAAATAGAGAAATGTTTTATTGCTTGCCATTGCAAAAGAAGAATGGCAGTTTTACTTTACACATTAGGCCTCTTCTCTCTATCGCCAATATTGCGATACTGCATGTTAAAGCACTTTCTGCTTTACAACATTTTTTGATGAGGTAACACATGTTTTCGATCAAGATCAAAGCCTGGTTATGCATCTCCTCATTTACCTCAAGTTCGGAATTTCTTGAAGTGACACGAATTCGACGTAAAATGATGCGTAGTTTTGTCAACGGATGACACCACATGCTGTTTGCATTCGTAAAATTTATTTATTGATTTATTGTTATTCGATAACTTATCCGATATTTTATTACTTATTCTGCTATTCGGAGTGGGGAAAAATCCATAAAAAAAGACATAATTAACATCGGTCCAGCCGATCTCGAGTTATAAGTGTTGTAACAAACACGACTTTCTTTTATATATATAGATATCCATTTTGAAAATTGTTGATAGTAGTAATGTGTTGAAAAGAATCTTTCCACGAATAAAAAGAAGTCCTCAATGAGAGAGGGAGGTAGTGGAACATTAAAAGGACCATAAACGAATCAAATACTTGATAGTCCGTAACTAACTGAATGAGGAAAGTTTTCCCAAGTTTCGACTATGATTATATATACCAATCGCCTGTTCATTAATTGAGTTAGCGCTGAAATGAATAGTGAATAGTTACAAATTTGTTTACTTCTCTCCATCACGGCTCTTGTTACAACTTCGAGTCCGATCCAACCCGTAATAAAGATATATTAATAATCATTTTTGTATTTATATGGTGTAAAAAAAAATCTTTAATAAATAAATAAATCAGTGGCGCTACAACTCTTTAGGTCTTGGCCTCAGATTTCTGAATCTGTTTCATAATCATTTTTGGGTCTAAGACATGTCGGTTTCCTCACGATGTTTTCCTTTACCGTTCGAGCAAATGTTAAATGCGCACATAGAAAGAAATTCCATTGGTGCACAGTCGGGGATCGCACCTACGACCTCAGGTATTAGAGTCGCACGATGAAGCCACTAGGCCAACACTGCTCTTAATAATATAAAATAATAAAAAAATCTTTAATAATATCAATAAAATTGGCTATGAACAGTCATAGAGTAAAAGGAACGTCGCGCAGTGATTCAATTATTGGGCATACAATTTTGGGGCGTCTTTTGTCCCCATATTGGGACAAACAAGGACATTAAAGTCCAAACGGGATGTTTACGACACGATATTATACAGTTTTATAGCATACATTAACTTTCATGAATACCTAAATCGATCTCCTAACGTTCCTGCATTTTATAATGAATTTTATATCGGCTTTGAGTTAAGTGTTTTTAGTTAACAGTTATACTATATTATAATAAAGCTATAAGATATTTTCATCCTTATAAATTTACAAAAAAAATACTTAATAAATATAATATGTATATGTCAGAGCGAAAAAATTGAGTGGCAGAAAATTAAAATAATTAAATAGATTAATGAAAGGAAAGCTAATTGTCCGTGTACTAGTAGTGGTAATAACACCTTTGTGAAACGGAATTAAATGAATTTACAACATATTCTAACGGTTGAAGTTGCAACGCGATGGGTGGTCTAAAAAATGTATTATTAGTTGACTGATGTATTGATAGCTTTATAAATACAACCTATTGTTGAGAATCGTATCTTTTATGCCAGACTGAATTTATATGTATTATTATTCGTCTAGATTTCAAAGTTTCTAGGTCATTTGGAAGTGGATTTGGTTTGGGATCTATATCTGTAATAAAAGATGTGATTTCAAGATTCGTTTTCACCGATTTCATGGTTTAGTTACACGTACATCGATGAAGCGGTTCTGTAAAACTGTTGTTCATTAATATAGTCATAGCATTAATATAGTAGGCAGGTAATTCACCCTAGATAACTATGAAGAATATCAGAATCAACATGAAATCCTAGACGCACGTTTATTTCGGTATAATCTTTATTATTCTCGTCGTGTTCAGTCAATCGATCGTGTCGTCTCCTCAAAAATAAGACTAAGGAACATGAAACTCAGGAATTAATATTAAAAAGAGAATAATAAATATACCTGAAGATAATTCAACACAATCTCAACACTGAATACAAATTTCGCGCCGTAACTCGTCGGCAACACCATCACTCCCGGTACGAGCGTTCAGTGTCACGCGGTATCACTTACTAACGCTGAATAGGCAGGACGAAGGATGGCGACCGACAGGTCCATCGGCCGATATCTGGAGATAACACATCCTTGAATATTTTATTGGTTTTTGTTTTCTAATTTCTATCTTCGAAGCTGAGTGAATCTCATTATAGTTATACTGTAAATGTAAATTCTATGAATTGCAATTACATAAAGAATTGTATTCGATATGTTTAGGTTTTACTGATAAGCTCTTTAAATTAATCAGTCAAATAATACTACTCTTCTGTGTAGTCTTAGGTGACAACTACATTATTACCAGTATATAGAGTACATTGAACGCTGACGCCAACTAGATCCTAGCTTTCTGGAGGTTCAGGAATCAGGATGCTATGACGAAAATAGTCGAAGTAAGTAGTTAAATACTCAATGTCAAAAACATTTATTCATATAGGTAACACAATGTACACTTATGAACGTCCAAAAAATATGTATATATGAAATGCTTATAATTTTACATTTACTGCCAGTTCTCAAATCCCCGTAGAACGGAAGAGAAGGACTGGAAATAAACTCTCTGCCACTCGTTTTGATCGCCAAGATTTTTGTTTTACACAACGTTTGTAAGGAGCTGCAACCATTACACCATGTTCCATAAGATATCTTAAGTAATAAATAATAATAACATAAATTAAAACAAAGATTTGTCCTCTATCAGCAGGAGGCATGGTGAAATAGGAGCACGCACTTAGGCTGCGGCCTCGAATTTCGCGGGCAGCGGGGCGGCAGCGGCTGCGGCGCGGGAGCGAGGCGGCCAACGCATACCTGTTCTCCAAACCAGCGGGCAGATCGCGCGGCACTATAGCGGTGTAGTGTTGTGTTCGTGGTTGTGTAGTCGAGATATTTGTTTTTATTCGCGAACGAAATGTCTAAAAAACGGCGACAACATCTTTTTGATTCAAATTTATTCCTAACGCTCGATTTATTGTGGGCAAAAATATGTTATATGCAAAAATATAGTTCCATATGGGTCTCCTTTCAAAGATTTCTGAAATAATTTGCTCTTGCACGTCCGAGGTCATTTTGATACGTCACAAAAAATATGTACAGCACTATACTACAATGCATACGCGCAACGCGGGCGGTCACCGCTTGACTGGATTGCGACGCTCGTTACCCGCCGCCGCGCCGCTGCCACGCCGCTGTTTTCGAGAACCGGTCCATTTGATTGTACGCATAATATCCTGCCGCTCCCGCGCCGCGGCCGCCGCCGCCCCGCTGCCCGCAAAATTCGAGGCAGCAGCCTTACATTCTCGTGCGAAAAACACGCAATGTATTTACATGTTACCTCTGTCTGCACATGGACTCCTATTCTCCTGCGTAAATGGCCAGCGTCGATAAGGATTTGTAGCGTATGGCCTAGATTATTCACAGATTGAAATTAAATAACTTCTCCTTTTTCTGACATGCATAGAAGAATTATATGATTCAAGAGTGTGAGTGATGCCACTATTGTCATGACTTCTAACTAGTTATTTTGTGTAACATCAGAATATAACTCAATACTTAATTATCTTATTATTGGAAAGTTCCTTTTTATTTTATTGCATAGTTGGTTACATTTGTTCAATGTCTTCTACCCAAATGTCTAATAGTAATAAAGAAAGCAGGCACTCAATTGTCAGTTGTAGGAACAAATTACTATAGGAACAATTAGAGATTTTTAGATGTATCCTGCAATAGATATTACACCTGCCATTATCGGTGCACGTTTTGGTGTAATCCAACGTTTATTAACTTAAATAAATGGAATTAGCACTGCAATAAGCACAGTATTGTAAGTTTGACAGTTGATGATAGACTGGGTGTACCACAAAGAACGGTTCGGTGGCCGTCGATACACAATTCATATTAAAATAATAAGTCCTGAGTACATACCTCGTCAATGTCTCCTCACAGGAAAATAGGCACACAATAATATCAGCCGTATGGATTTGGTATAGTGTTAGTATGGGCACAAAAAGAGGTTAGACTGATGATAATTATTGATACCTTGCCTCAATAGTTCTCAAACACGCACTAAACACTCACTATACAATTTTAAATAGTGGACGTGTCTATAATCATCTATATTTAACAAAAAGTATATATCCAAATAAAAAATGCTAGACGCACGAGAACACGTAACCCGACAAGCTCAACAACGACTCACTAAAAAATGATGTGTCGATCGGCCGTGTAAAAATATTTGAGATCACCCTCATCAAATTAAATAAAATTAAAATTATGTATTTCGAACACTGGGCATAATTAAAAATAAAATTGGAAAACAAAGCATGTTAACTAGAGTTATATGAAGCCCACAGCGAATAGCAATCGGATAGCCCCCCGTTCCTTCCCATTTTCTTTAATTAATCGAGTATCTGAACTGAAGCCCCGAAAAATAACAAGTAATCGATGTTTGGATCAAAAACACTCAACTAAGTTACACAAAATCAATTGTTGTGTTGTTTTTGTCCGGAGAGCGTTTCACATCAAAAGTCCTCCTGGAATAGGTAATTAAATAGCTTAAGAAGAATTAAAAGTTTAGATAAAATATTTATTTATTTACACTTTGTTTCATTTATAGAAAAGCAAATAACATCTTCTAATATATAAAATTCTCGTGTCTCCGAAACGGTTCAACCGATTCTTATGATATTTTTATGCATGTTCAGTAAGTCTGAGAATCGGACATCTATTTTTCATCCCCCTAAATGTTAAGGGTGGTCCCACCCCTAAATTTTTATTTTTGTTTTTTATTATTGAACTAAAAAAATGTTTCCTAGAAAAAATATACATGGCAAAACGATGTTTTTCCGGGTCAGCTGGTAATACATAAAATCATAAAGGATACAACGGGCGGCCTTATCGCTAACAAGCGATCTCTTCCAGGCAACCCTAGCGAGGAAAAAAACTCAAAAAAAAAATATGATGGGTAAAGACGTACATAACCAAATCTTATAAAAATAAAATCACCAACCTTAATCTATAATAATTCTAAAAATTATTATAAAATAAACTAAAACTAAAAAAGCTCTCACGGATTCATGAATTGCGATGCAATGTAAAAGAATAAGAAATACAAGAATTATAACAATCACGATTGAGCAGGATAGGATGTATGTTTAAGAAATGTTCAGGTAGAAGAGTTTTAAGAGATGTTAAGGAGGCAGCCAATTGTTTAGAGTCGGGCTGCCTGTTCCACAACTTAATGGCGGCGATCCTAAACGAATTATATAAGATAATCTAATGGTTGCTCAATACAAGCAAGCGGTCTAGCCAAATTCTTGGCTGTCATCTCTATAAAATATGATAGCAAAACAGCAATAATATGTATTTTTAATGTAAGCAGGTAAAATATCTTTCTAATAAAAAACTTTTTAATATAGATGGCTACTAGGAATCTATGACACAAAATTTATAATTGTAAATTTTCAATGTTTGCAATTTATGTTAAGAATAACCGTGAAATATGTAAAAACCCTACAAGTAACGACATATTATATATTTTGACCGTTCTGCTCATGCCGAGTTATTTCAGATTGAAAGTTAAAATTTTTAAGTTAGGTAATCTCCTAAACCAGATTTCAAAACGTTATTTCGTGTTTCCGTACTGATAAATTAACAAAACAATCAAGAATTGATCCGTCTATTCTTGCAAAGTTTTAACAATTTTATTTCCAATTAATCTTGTTAGTATCGGAGTTGTCTCTGGGTACCTTATTAAAGTTAAGTTCGGATCCAATGTTCCTAGTTCTTTCGACCGTTTTTGCGTAAATAAAAACAAGTGGTGGACCTAAGCTAAGCGAACATGGAAATTTTTTTGTAGAAATAATCGATATCTTTAAATGTCAAGTACGACAACAAGAGCGAATACGTGAGTAGACTAACAATTTTGAATCAACACATTCGTACTTTCCTAAAATTGTGCACAGAATGGCAAAAGAAAGATAAGCACTTCTTGAGTATGAATCATCTACACAAGACTCGATGAAAGCCAACCGCGACACCAATAAACTCAGAAACGCAGAGAAAAAAAATTGTGAGAATAAATATATTCACAACTTGACGAAAGTAATTGAAACAAAATTACAACATATCTCATCAAGCCATTAATCATAGGCATAGATTGTTACAAGCAAATAGATCTCCTAGCATCAACACAATAATTTAGAAAAATACAAAAATCCTGAACCACTTTCTGTCATTAAGAGTGTCCATGGGCGGCGGTATTCGCCACTCACCTTATTTTTGGAATCGAATGGCATCCTGTCAAGCAATTTTATTTTACGTAATGTAATGTAATATTAGTAAAAAAAACCCGTCAATAATAACCTAATATAAATATGAAAGAAATATAAAGACCTGTGTATTGATTTGTGACAAATTATTTACCGCACAAACCCGTCTGGCAAGTGGGCTACTCAAAGGTAAGTAATTCTATTCATATTACAGTATATTACGCTACGTGTTTTGTTTATAAATTCCACATAAGAGTTGGGGGACAGACAACTTAAAAATATTAATTATGTTTTAGCACGAAACAAGGGATATTTCTTATTCCTGCATTATCATGGGGGTATATAGTTACAATATTGATATTCCTAGCTTAGCAGAAGGATTATCAGATTCAGCTGAAACAGATTCTCACAGCGAATAGTCAGTGGATTTAAACGAAACGGATTGTGTAAAATTTCCAAAATGTTACTAAAAGTACCAATGTTTACATAAAATATTTTGTTGGAGTAATGACAAATAGTAGCAAGGGATCGATTAATAAGGTGCTGGTACTCAAAAAGACGAAGATCAAACACACAAAAATAATATTACATAATATGTTATATCTAAAATTCATAAAAACTAAATAGAAGTTATATTAAAATCATTTTATAAATATAATAACACTCATAGTAAAAAATATATAGGAGTAATGTCTAGAAAAGAATTAATGTTTGTGAGTTGGCAAATTGTCAAAAGCTAAATTCAGAACGATGACGTAATTATTTTTAGTTTTTCTAACTACAAACTACAAAGTTAAAAAAAACTATTGATCCAAATATTAATGAATTTACTAATGTACAAGCATATTTTACGTATAAATAAAAAAATCTGAGAGTTTTTTTAGATAATTTTTTGTACATTACAAAAATACGGTTATAGATACTAATTAGGGTCGCTTTCCTTGCTTATTTAATAAAATAAAACATTATTTTAATGGTATATTTTGGAATAAGCGAAAAATCTAATAACAATAACGAATATAACAGAACAGAGAAAATTGTAAACATTTATATGAAATCTTTCGCTTTAATTAATAAAAAATGACTTCTCAATGTATTTCTTAAGAAGAATCCTACTTTGATCTCAAGGAAATGATATCAAATCTAGGTTAGGTTTACTATAAAGTTCTTAATTATGAGAAATGAGTTGTAGTTGAAAAATATAACAAAAAATCTTTTTCTGTTAAACAAGACTT
Source organism: Pieris melete (assembly GCA_963693345.1). NCBI lineage: Eukaryota > Metazoa > Arthropoda > Insecta > Lepidoptera > Pieridae > Pieris > Pieris melete. The sequence continues at coordinate 677,152 of CAVNZK010000134.1, read as the reverse complement.
CTTTCTCAGAGTAATGACTATGATCGCAGGTTTCAGTGGTCGGTGTGGAGGTCTCTGAGTTGGCGGGTCAGCCAGGCGAGGCCGTCGGTGAGACCCGCGCCGGACACCGCACTTGTGGCACACACGTGCCATGGCTTATCTGTCACGCGGTCCAAACCCAGTGCTGCAAGACAAACACGGTATTACCGGATCATATGAGATGTCATAACATAAGTTTTTAAAATTTCAAAATCCATATAGGTAACAAAATGTACACTTATGAACTACATAAAATAAACATATATGAAATGCTTCCAATTTTACTGTCAGTTCTCAAATCAAGGGCGTTAAACGGAAGAGAAGGACTGGCAATAGAATCTCCGCCACTCTTTTCAATCGCCAAGTTTTTTTGTTTAACACAATGTTTGTAAGGAGCTGCAACCATTACACCATGTTCCACATGACATCTTGAGTAATAAATAATAATATAATAAAGTCAAACTCAAACTTTGGATACATGCAAAAATAAATGGAGCAAAACAAAGATTTGCAGTCTCGACTATGATTGCTTTTGGACTAGTATGTTAACACGTTCACTGCGCTAAAATAATAATTTTTAAGCAGGTGCGGCGGCGGGCCAAAATGCGCCCCCAATGATATTTCCGCCGGTGCGTGGCAGGTCTTTCTAGACCCAACGGCACTAGGATAGATTAAATTGCTATAACTTTGTGGAAACATAATGTATACATTTTTTTGTTATGTTGTTAGAATGACCTTGAACCCAACTTCCTTAGGTTTGATTCGCCCCGGGATCTGGCACACAGGAAATGAGAAATAAAGCAGGAAAAGCGGCAGGCCGATATCGACCTGAACCGCACTAGAATATATTTTTAGTAGTGATGGGACAGAGAAATATCGAAAATAAAACAGAATCATAGAAGAAAAATCGTAAAGGAACTGAAAAATGTATTTATTTACTTATGTATGCCTGTCTTGGAAACAGAAATACTTTTAATTTTTCTTAGTGGAAAATATTTCTTCACTGCTGTCACTATCACTGTCAATAACTGCAAGGCGAATTACTCTATTTTCCAAAATTTGTATTTTTCTTGTATTGCTTGCCATCGTTGATAATATCTATGTTAGATCAGTTAGATAGCACAACACTAACTGGTCGGGCGCACGCTCTGTGCGGTATCGGGTCGCCAGCTGCCTGTTGGGAGGGCGGGCTGAAATAGGCCCACTGCCGCACTCCGCGGATGCAAAGCAGCGTCAGTGCGTGGTAGGTCGATAAAAGCCTGCCGTTATGTTTTGATGGGGAAAACCTACAATTTTGACCGTAAGATGAAATATATATTTGTCCCTGTCAAATTTTTACAAACACCTGAGATAATCGTTACGCACCAGCGAGAGGGACATAGATTTCTTCGTCCGCACCAGCGGAAATACCGCGGCAGGCTGATATCGTCCTGTTACGCAGTGAACGTGTTAACAAGACCCAAGACAAACTGTGTATTTATAGTGAGTACAAAATCTATACAAAACGAGCTTAGATATATCTTATAAGATTTATGTTAAAACATTTTTAGATATTATTTGAGGAATATTACTAATGTAATAATTTAACTTTGTCATAGTTATGTTAGAAATTAACTAATTCTTTCATTAGAAGTAATTGCTAATTAGCAAGGATGTTATGGAGCTCCGAAACCTTAACCGAAACTATCAGATATCCGAAATAAAATTATATCCGGTCTGTTTTACAAGTTTCGGATAGTTTCATATATATATAAGGGCAGAATCTAAATAAAACGACATATTTCGACAGGTTTTTGTTGATGCATGCAATACTCACAAAAATAATTAACAAGAAAACATTTAATCTACTATATAAAAATAAGTCGGGTTTTGCTTTCTGACGCTATAACTCCAGAACGCACGAACCGATTTCCACGGTTTTGGATTCGTTGGAAAGGTCTCGGGCTCCGTGAGGTTTATAGCAAAGAAAATTAAGGAAAAATTTCAACAGAAATGCGGGATCACCAAACGAAATGTTACATAAAACGAAGCCATCTGGTGGCGAAACGGAGTTCGCCGAGTTTGCTAGTATGTTATACATAGGTTATAAGTTAATATGTGCAATGTTTAAAGCTTTATTTTTTTCAACTCTTAAATTTATTGTATTTTTATTTTAATAGATAAAACTTTAAATTGAGGAGATATATAATAATTACTTACCTATATGAACGATTATAGTACCAACTGATAACCTAAATATAAACCAAATTATTACATACCTACTATTTGTGTTAATATTTTACTTCAATCTAATAACCGAAACCGAAACTATCCGAAACTAGTGGATAATCCGGAATATCATATCCATAACATCTCTACTAATTTGCCATAAAGTTTTTCAAAGACCAATACTTTCAGTCATCTCTATTCCTCAATGCAAGCTACGGTAATGTCTATCGGGGCTTACCGGCAGCGACTTGGGCGGGTGGCAGGGCGTGCGGAAGATCAGCCTTGTTGGCACAGACCAGCACCGGTAGTCGTCGCGCGCGCATAGCCGGGTGCTCCAGCATGAGCTGCATCTCATCGCGGGCAACCGCAAGTCGGAGAGCGTCAGCCGCATCCACCACCCACAGCACTCCGCTCGCCGCTGCGTACTGGCGCTCCCACAGTGCCCGCACTCGCCGAGCTCCACCCGCTTCCACGGCCACCACTGATAATCCGCCAACTGGAAAGCATAGTCACGAATCAGTTATAAACATCAGTCTATTGAATGAGGTGATATCTATGAAAACAGTATATGTGTGTATAGGCAAGTGCGGCCAAACTTTGTCATTTGAATACATAATGCTGTCGTCATATGTTTTGGTCGTTTTTTCAGGAAAAATTCAAGAAGGTGCTATTATTACTTGGATAGTAAATACTTGGATAGTAAATACATTATATTTAAAAGAGTACCGAGAGTTTTTTACGCCGGCTTTTTCTCTCGGCCTACACCCTCTGTCTTCTTTGCCGATGAGTAGGGATGCCTTCAAATTTAATGACGTGGAATAAGTGATACATGTATCTTATGTTCCAAAATAAACATATTTTATTTTATTTTTATTTTATTACATGTACAAATATACATATATATGAAATGAAAGCAATTTTTTCCTTATGTATTTAATGTAAATAGTTGAAAAATTACTGAATGTACATTACAGTAATTTATCTAATAAGACTGAAGAGCAAAAGCGTATTACGTTTGTTCCACTGTTTAACATATTACGGACGACACAGTAACCGCACATTACGATGGCACATTTTGACAAATGTCCAGAATGTAATAATTTATTACCACACTTTTCGCGGAAATATTATGACCTTGGTGGAAATATTATGACGTCAAATGCTTTTGTTACTAAGAAAAGCACTTGACGTTTTTAATGACATTATTAAAAATGAAAAAGTAAATATTACACGTAAAGTTGTCCTGTCTGGGCGCGAGTGTCGGCTCCGAGGTGACTCTCCGGTCAGGTGGACGTAAGGCGTTGAGGAGGGACGTCTTCCCGCTGTGGTCCAAACCTAGCATCAGGATCGTGATCTCCCTGCCTGCAGCTGGCCCTCCGAGCCACGAAGACAGTTTCTCCATTAGACCCATTATGTAAATTTCCTAGAAATGCCTAAAATACCAATGCTTTAGTGGCCAGCAAGCGTCATTTAACACACCAAAAAGTTTTATTATGAGTATGGGGTTTATGTACGAGCCAAGGCTATCCATTTTGCTCATCTGGCTTTCTTAATTTTATAAGTGTGGCGATTTCCAAGAGGTTAATATAGAGTAAAACTAAAATCCTCTATTATTTAAAGCACCCCAATGACCCAAGAACCGTACAGTATTAATAAAGGTTGTTTGTTTTTTTTTAATTTTAATCCATCTGCAATCAGCCTCATGGCTTTTATCAGATTATATAATATATATACTAAAGGTTATGTGGGGAATATTTTTAGACAGTTATAACATTTTTATCGTTTCATCTGAATAAGTAGACAAATATACTTACACACTTTTATTAGTTTTTCAAATCTAATGCTTAGCTTTGCTTATTGAAATTCGTATTCGAGCTCTTGGTTTACTTTTTCCAAAAAGAAACCTTAAAAACAATGCTTTAATGCTTTTAAAATTTGAAATTAAGCATTCAAAATAGCAAAAACTTTGCTCAGGAAAAATATTATTAAATGTCAAATATGTTTGTGGTAGATGTCTTACTGACTCCAATGAATAGTAGATCTCGTAGCAAAAAGCACAATTCACTAGCGCACAATAATTCTACACTGATTATAATAATTGTGACTGAAGTAAATGCAATGTTAAAGAACAAACAAAGAAACCTTAACCTTAATGGTTTGAGGCGTTGCTATGACAACGATGCCTGTAAATATTGCTTCAAAGAGTTATCGACTTAACGGACTCGGAACGGAGTTCACCTAAAGCCTATGATCGACGGGCGAGTAAGACCGTCGTTTTAAATACCGACGAAACTGGCTCGCGGCTCGTTGGTGCTGATCGATTAGCAAGCAAAACAGTCGCAAACTTGTCTTGTTTCGAGTGTGAAGCCTTGTGTTATCTCGCCATAGGATATTACGCAGTTATGAAAAAAAAGAAAACGCCCTAAAGATTGGGTTAAAAGTTGGATTGAAAAAAGGCGAGCTGAGTAAAAAATATAACACGACGACGAGCCGCGAGCCAGGCTCGGCGGTATTTAAAACCGTGGTTTTGCAATGATACACCGGCGAGCTTTACCGACGAGCCATAAAACCGCGGTCTTACTCGTCCGTCGATCAGGCCCTTTACATATACTTTATATGTTCGCTTTTATATCCATTATAGAAGTATTATTTATATGTACATAGTAAACAATTGACACGCGTTTACATTGTCTAATTTACGTTAAGATAAAAAACACATTAATATTTATTTAATAATATCCATATTTCAGATCTAACCTTTAATAACTTAAAAACTAGTACAAACAGAATGTTTTTCTCCTCTAGTCCCACTTTTCAACTTATTGCTAACTCTAACACTATGGCACTGACTTGTCGCCGGACAGATCGCGTCATAAATCTGCTCGGGCGTCTTGAGCCTGGTCTCGGGCACAGCGATTGTGGCAAATATGGCGTAAGTCAGCGACAACGCCGCGGCCGTCAGAAGCGACGCCGCCACTCCGCTGTGCACAACTACCGCCGGAAACATAACCACTTCGATCGCGTTGCCCAGGCACGCGCCGGCCATCATCAACATCGTCGCGCACCCTCGATACTGCGCAGAACATTACAAAATTACCGACTAAAACCTCAGTCGTCTCACTAAGGGTCGATTCGACCAAACAAGAGTAAATCTTAATCTTAGAATAAATCGTCAGTTAATCGAGAGTAAATCAATTTTACGTTTTACCAACTACAAATTCTAAGAATAGTGGGCTTATTCGGGAATTGCTACTATACCGCCGTTTCGCACGGAATAACAGCTATTCCGAGAATAATTTAATGGCGTCAGTCAGTCCAATCAGCTGATTTCTGTCATTTCACAAATATATATTCTGTGTTTTAATTTCAAGTCAACGCAACGCACTAAATTAATAGTCTGGCATTGTAAAATGAAACGTTTAAACAATTTTTTATTTATTTATTTATTTGTAGATTTTTTATTTTCTATAATATTATAATGAAATTCAACTAGGCTCAACAGAAGTTCCTTTTTAGACGAAAGCCTCAAACAAACAACAAATAAAAACTTTTTGTTGGCGTTTGACACCTGTTAAAAGTTACTTTTTCACACAATAATACAGCAAAATCGAGTTGGCATGATGTATGCTCTTACACTGTCCCGTTGTAGAACAACATTTATTTGCCGAGTTTTATTTTCGTTCACCATTCTCTTGCTATTCGCGTATTGTTATTCCTAGCGCAATTATACTATCGATTACGTGGACAAACGACTACGGATTTACTCGAGATTAAAATCATGGAATAGATTATTCTTGGTATAGTTACTCGAGTATAAATTGAAGTTTGGTCGAATCGACCCTAAGACGATTACTACTCGCAACTACCTCGTAGGCGAACATATCGGAGAAAAGAGCGTAGGGCGCGGCCTGCAAGCCGGCGGCGTCGACGGCCACGGCCAAGGCGACCGCTACAGCTGCACCCTCGGCTTTTCCCGCCCAGACCGCCCCCGCCGCCCCGCCGAGCGACAGGCCCACGGCCCACGCGCACCCTACGATAAGCGGCTGCGAAATAAACGAATACGAATAAAAAATAAAAATAAAATATGTTTATTATGGAACGTAAGATACAGGTATCACTTATTCCACGTCATAAGATTTGAATCGGTAGACATCCCTACTCATCGGCAAAGAAGACAGAGGGTGGAGGCCGAGATACAAAGCCGGCGTAAAAAACTCTCGTACATACGTAAAAACGTACTCTTTTAAAATAACAAATCATCAATCAACACTTATTTTAAAACAAATATCGCAAATTAATTAGAAGTAGCCTGTCTAGCACTAGTCCCAGGCCCTTTTATCAACTAGATATAATAATAGAATAAATGAGACCACTCGCCGCACCGAAGAAATGTCATCTATCGCAAATGACACTCACCCTGCGGCCGAGCCGCTCCACGAGATAGAGAGAAAGGGCGGACGCTAAGAGCTGCACGGCGCCGAGGATGAGGGCGTGCCGGGCGGGCGTCGCCAGCAGCAGTGGACCCTCGGGTGCCGCGGCAATCGAGACCGCGGCGGCTCGGTCCCGCGTCAACATGAACAGCCGCTCGGCGTACTGAGTGATGGCGAGTATTCCGCACATCTCTTGTCCCACGACAGCCACGAACCCGATGACGAAAGCCAAACGCCTCTGACGGTCTCGAACTGCGACAGTTTTATATCGACGTTAATTATTTTCAAGTGAAATAAATTGATCTTGTCTTCGATTATCATGAAGCATTTTGCGCGTACACTTGTCGGTTCAGATCGACGAGTGTATGCATAGACTTTTTCATGGGTTTTATATTTAGCTTTTTAATAATAATATACTAACACTAGTCCGTAAGTTTATACTAACATAATGATGGATTATTTTATCTGAAGAAATAAATAAATTAAGCACCTTGGTTTTGTAAGACGTGTTAGTGAACATTTTTATGATGTCGACTGTATGAAAGTGCTATACTATACATACGTAAGAAATATTCTCGAATATGGTTGCTCGGTTTGGTCACCTAGTTACACTGTACACAAAGAAAAAATTGAAAAGATCCAAAAATACTTCATAAAATGTATCTCATATAAGACCTACAATAAGTTTAATACATATAATGACGCGTGTGAACATTTTAAAATGAATACTTTAGACTCTCGACGAAAACAATATGATTTATTGCTACTACATGACATCATCTCAAATAAAATTAATTGTAGCTCCCTTCTAGAAAAATTGCCCTTCCTTGTTCCTGCCTACCAGACTCGTAATCGTGCTTTGTTCCATGTTCCTCACATTAACACTAACTATGCAAGGAACTCAGTTTTATATCGCGCAGCCCGGACATACAACGACCAATATTTAAGCCTTGACCTGTTTAAGCTGTCGCGGAATATGATTAAAAGAAGTATTAAGAATATCCATAGCGCAAAATCACCTGCATCATGAGCATACCCCACATACACACCTGCACGTACTTACCCTCACTTTTACACCATCATACAACACAACCAAATTAGGTACCACTTAGATAAACGTATTGAATAGTTTTTATTTGTTTGTTTCCTTTTATAAATTCTTGAACCATTTTGTAGTTAAATGTATTATTATGTATTCCATATTTGGCTATATTTTTTGTATATAATTTATGTTAGCTGTAGGTTTACAAAATAAATAAATAAATAAATAATAATAATAGTAGGCACGTACACAACTCCAGGGCTCGCGAGAGAGACGACTCGTGTCCTTGCTCGGCGGGTGGTAACGTCTTAAACTCGGCATCGAGTTTCGGCGAATCAGTCGATCGACCTCGTAGCCAGGCCAGAGAACTCCGGGCTTCCTGTAAATATTATTTCAAGTGTAATTAAGGGCGCCTCTTGATTCGCTTTGTTGCTACATGCGTGTGTTTGCGTGATTGTTTCGACGATGTGACGTATCACCAAGGACATTGATGTTACAGGCAACACGATTGCTTTTATTCTTGCTATTTATTCGTGTAAATATTATCATTACAATTTAATTAATGACGTCATATGGATGCTCCATACATATGACGTCATCCGTTACAAATGGTGTAAAAAACTTGGGATTTTTAAGACAAAACTCTTTTTAGAGTAGTGGAGAGATATAACTATCCGTCTAACTTTCTTGAATTTTAGAAATATATGTAAATTTAGAAGTATTTAATGTTATTTTATATATAACTTATAAGATAACAACAATAAAAATATGACTACACGTGTACTTTACACGAAATACTATTTAAATTATTTACAAACCTAATTACAATATATTAATTACATAAAATAAAAAAGCGCGTGCGTAAGAAGTACACATGTCAGAAGAAACTTCTTTAGCAAACTAATTTTTAAATATTGTTCATATTTATACAAATCTAAAAATTCCCGAGACTTAGAGGCAGGGAAAAATGAAGATATGTTAGGAATTTAATGAATTTTAGTGTCAAAAATTAATACAAGTTAAATTTATTTTTTCGATGATAAAAACAGGTGGCATTTCAATTTACAATTCGTAATTGGATATTTTAATAAATTATTTTGCATAAAATATATAATACTAATATTTCATAAATTTACCCTTCTCTCTCAATCGGTCTCAATACCTCTCTCCCTTTTCTTCGACAAAAACGCTGCACATCTTCGTGACGTTCCGTAAAATTTTACCCTCATGCGACTAAAGAAGTTTCATTTAAAAAAAAAAGGAAACATACTTCATTCTTTCCCTTAGCGGCAAGAAACGAGGGCGACTCCGGTATGAACATGAACACGAAGAAATGAAAAGCCGATACCCCGAGGCACCACCATATCACAGTTCTGTAAATGACATTGAAAAATGTATGAACATAACAATATAACACACCAATTGAAGGAATATCGTGACGATGTTTTGGTATAACCAGCGGCACGTAAATCTAGCGCTGGCCGATACGTGGAGGGGATTGCTGCGCATGTGTACTGTCGCGCGGGGGACAAAATGCGACTGGAGAGCCAATCGACGCTCTTCATTCCGCTAGCCCCCCTCAGGTACCTTATTTTTTACTTCTGCGCAATAACGGTCAGCGCTAGAGTTTCGTGCCGCTACTTATATACTCGTACCTATGATGCATCCTAGCATCGGCGGCGAGATACATGAGCAGAATCCCTGCGTTGTGTGCCAGTGGGAGTGCTGATACTGCTGCTCCACACCATCCCTCGCTACACATCTGCATTCACATCCCATTAATTATTTTCTACGCACTATGTACTATCGCTATTACGCATCAAAATCACTAACAGAATCTCACCTCTCTAGCCAGCAACGGAGCCAATGTCCACGCCGCGGTGCCGCCGAACCCTGCTGCCAGCCGTCCACCTATCATCCACCCGTCACTCGCTGACTCCGACACCAGCTTTAGCGACCAACACAACTACCGACAGATAAGGGTCTTAACATTACTATTGTTATTGATATTCTTTTTCAAAACACAATAATGAAATAGATGTCAGTAGCGTGCACTTCTGAATATTGAATAATAATTTATTGTTACCGCTAAGCATATTTGAGGAATTAACAAAATTAAAATATAAATCTGCGGAAACTGTCTAATCTTAAAGATTGAAGCCAAATCGACGGAAAACAACTACAACATAGATTTATATCGTTAGATAGGCCCATACCGCAGTGAGACCGCGCCGTGTTGTCGCACAATCGAAGTGAGTGAGCTCACTAACCTGGGATCAGTGCACCCCTAAACACAGTGTTAGCCGGACGTGTTGTAAAGAACGTTTGCGAGCAGTTTAGTGTCACAAAATGCCATCGTGTGCCTTTCTAAAGTGCAACAACAATTCTAGAAACACAAATAAAGCCAGAGGTGTAACATTTCACTCGTAAGTATTGCGATTTGATTTAAAAACTTTTATTTTTCCCTCCGCACTGTCTAAAATAACAAATTTAAATGGCGAGTGCACGAAAGAGAAAGTAGTGTTTGCAACTAATGTAGGAGAAAAAGAGATGACACTATTTTGTCAGTATTACAACAGATAAGTACAATGGCATAAACACGATTTTTTAACTACTCGTTAGTGTGCGTGTGTCGGCATATTGTTAACGCACACATTCAAAATTTAAATGGCGAGTGCACGAAAGAGAAAGTAGTGTTTGCAACTAATGTAGGAGAAAAAGAGATGACACATTTTTCTCAGTACATAGGTAATAACAACAGATAAGTACAATGGCAGAAACACGATTTTTAAACTGCTCGTTAGTGTGCGTGTGTCGGCATTTTGTTAACGCACACATTTAAAAACAATGCCACAGTTTTTGGTGTCGGGGCCTATCTAACGATATAAATCTATGAACTACAATTTTTTTTTAAACATAGCACAGACCACGAAACATGCAGAGGCGGCCATGACAGCATACTTTCTGCCGTATGTGATGATCTTGGCGCTAATCGGTACAGCCACAAAGCACGCCAAAAACGTAGTGACGGCCGCGAAGACAGCGCCCTTGTCGCCTTCATCAGCCGCTTCACCGCTCACCAGAGACACCCAGCCCAGCGCCAGGCCAAACGATACCGAAGGTATGTTGACTGAAAATTATAGGGATTTTTTATTTAGCTAAACAAGCTTTAGGAGATGTGAAATACTGGTAATAAATGTAATATGATAAAATATGGAAAAAATTATTTTAGTTGATTTCTAATAATTTAAGCGCAAAACTTCTTTGTGCCACGGATGTTTTAAAAGTGTTTTGCGCACCCTAAACACTATTGCTTGAGAGACAGATATATTTAGTTGCACACTTGCTGAATTCACGAGCATTGCATTATTTATAATTAGTTATAAAATGGTTTACGTTTTAAGTTTTTAATGGTCACTTTTGTTATGTTTTTAGTTTAGTTTTCTATTCTATTAGTATTAAGTTAGTGTGAAAATAGGAAATAAGGAAAATAAATAAGAAAAATGAAATAAAAATTACTTATAATTTGCCATACTACAATTTGAATTCAACATCGACCTCCACACGATGTTCAATATTGACACCGGCGTAACATTAAACTCGTACGAATGGAGTAATGTTTGCGGGATCATTTCCACATCTCCCACCTTGACCGTGCTCTGTGCACGGCTTGTAGATTACCTAGATAACTAGTACTTCTTAAATTCGTAACTACAAGGTAGTAATGCGATTACAAGAGGCAATGGGACATGAGTGCGTGGTACACGCGTTGACAACCTCACATCTTTCTACTAATGTTGCTATGTTATTTTAACCAGGTTCCTACGTTCCTAAGGTTCAGATTTATTAAACGACGGTTCTGTTTTACATTTTTTTGCCTGAGCGTAAACTTCGCCGAAGTCTGCGTTTGTCAGAATTGTACTTTTTATATTGTTTCTTTTTATACGAAGTTAACTAAAACCCGTTATTAAATGCAAATCGAGTTCGGTTAGCGGAGTATCATAAAATAATTTCCAAGCAATATAGTATTAATTTCCTATTTCATTAAAACTAATTATTTTTAACATATCTACAAGGTTATATGTACATTCACCGAAAATATTTGTTTCGTATAAAAATAAAAGAAATGCGTGTAACAATGAAATATTTAATATACCTAAACTAGTATTAGCATAAAGAAATAATTAATTACCTAAGTACATATCTAAATTAAATGTTTGGTGTTGTACGAGAATCATCAAATAACTGTTATTTATTTTATTCGCCTATAATATAAATAGTATATGATAAAAAAACCTCTGTTTTTGTAAGTACTCACTTAGAATTACGACCAGCGCCTGATGAAAAGCCGATAACGCCGCCGCTCCGCCCCAGCTCTTTAAAGTTCTCATTTCGACTCACTGCTCACTCCGAGGTACGTAGATTATATTAATTACTTAATTTAACTGGATTACTTTAAAAAAAAGATAATCCGATATATTTTAATTTTTTTTGTTAATAATATTAAGACCGTAACGAATCATGTAAATTGGTATAGTGCCAACTAATCGGTATAGTCGAGCCAACGATCGCAAGATACGTGCGACTCTTTCTGTTGTTCTCTGCGCAGTGGCAGTTTTTTAGTTTTCTTTAGTCTGTCCCTTGAACACGCGTGGTTACCCTTTAATCGTAATCATGTTGTGAAACGTGTCGCCGCCCTTAATATTTTTTTTATGTCATACAAGGCAAACGGGCAGTAGGCTCACCTGATGTCAAGTGCCCATGGACACTCACATTGCCAGACGGCTCGGCTAGTCGAAGGCAACGGATAGTTAATGGGAAGCAAATTACTATGGAGTCCATTAGCATTACTGAAAATCAAATGGTTTGATTTAAATGTAGTTTTTAGATTAAAGATACAATTATTAAAGGTAGATTAAATTCTGCTTATATACACAGTTACACTAAAAGTCTATATCATTCCTGTTCACGAAATAATCATTACCTGTGATGAAAATGGATTCTTTACGATAATCGGAAGCGCTCAGCGCAATGGTTGGATCCTGGCCAGCCAGCCAAATCCTACCCCAAACGAAAATTAACCCCACAAAAGTTACTTGTAAGCGTTTGGTGGACTAGTGCCGGTATTGTGCATTGCAGTTTTCTCAAATCTGGCCAGACTATTACGGCTGATTTCTTTTGTCAGCAATTGCAAACCATGATGGAAAAGCTAGCGGCTAAACAACCTAGGCTGGTCAATCGCTCCACGCCACTACTCACGACAACGCTAGACCACACACTGCACAACAGACGGCTACCAAATTAGAAGAGCTTCAATTGGAATGTCTCAGACATCCTCCGTACTCCCCGGACCTTGCTCCAACACATTATCATTTTTATCGAAATTTGGACAACTTCTTGCAAGGGAAAAATTTAACTCTGATGGGGCAGTCCAAATCGCCTTTACAGATTTCATTGATTCCCGTCCGACTGTTTTTTTTAGTACAGGGATCAATGACCTACCTATGATATGGCAAAAGTGCATAGAAAACAATGGTTATTACTTTGATAAATTAAATATATTATATTTAAAAATATTTGACTTTTTGTTCCTCCCATACAAAACGCCAATTTCATATGTAAGGACCTAATATATTCCTCTTACATTTTACAACAGGATAGAATCTTATAAATTGCTAGTATTACTTTGTGCGTATTTTTTATAAATAGAACTCCCATTGTTATTCAATCTACTTCATATCGTATTTAAAATCAACACGTTGCAGTAATAATCTTATTATCCTCATCGATATATTGCATCTGACTGAATTCCCCGCTTGAGGAAAACAACTGACGTCGAAGATTCAAGACATAATTTGCATGTTGCATTATCGCTACGAATAATTTCAAAGTGACTGCGTTTTACCCTTTTCATTTCTAATATGGCTTTTATCAAGATGACTTATATTTATTCATACCATTTCATCAGGTAAGCCTCCTGCCCGTTTGCCTCTTATTACATAAAACTAAATTTGTACAAGTAGTGGCACGAAACTCTAGCGCTGACCGTTATTGCGCAGAAATAAAAAATAAGGTACCTGAGGGGAGCTAGCGGAATGAAGAGTTTCGATTGGCTCTCCAGTCGCATTCCGTCCCCCGCGCGACAGTACACATGCGCAGCAATCCCCTCCACGTATCGGCCAGCGCTAGACTTACGTGCCGCTGCCTTTAATACCTATACTTACTTTTATTTATTTAAAATGAACGGTTCGCTTTTAGTTTTCAACCAATATAATAGTCAAACTCGATAACAATCATACAAAAATTTTAATGTAAACCACCATAAAATTAATAATATCTTTCAATTTTACACACATAGGTAATAATTGTGTTCACAGAAACACATTCCAGACGATTATATGCCAATATATTATATTAGCTTATCGGATTTTTTTTTCACTTTTACATCCTTTATAAAAATAAAATAAGACGTAAGTTTATTACGTGAATACCTATTGTTATGCCTATCTGGTTGAGTCACCTTGATTAAAAAAAATGGCTTAATTAAAAACTAAAGTACCTAATTAACATGTAAGTAGTTGTAAAAACTAATGTTAATAGGATCAGGTATTTATCATAATGTCATCCTTCTCACAGTGACTACTATCAAAGATATATTCAGAGTTATACTTTTAATAAAATTGAAATGATGGTACAACCACTGTACGAGCTAAGTCTGTACATTTTGTTCACTCAGGCTTTTATAGTTTTAGCGTGGCGATTGCCAAAGTCGTCGAAGTTACGCCCCGTGAGTATAGCCAGACGTAGGCACTCTCTTCAAGTGTAAAATTGCTTGTATTCGTTTCATAGCAATTAACTAAATCGGAGAGTTACGCCCCGAGAGTATAGCCAGACGTAGGCACTCCCTTCAAGTATAAAATTGCATGTATTCGTTTCATAGCAATTATGTAACTAAATCGTGAGAGTTACGCCCCGAGAGTATAGCCAGACGTAGGCACTCTCTTCAAGTGTAAAATTGCTTGTATTCGTTTCATAGCAATTAACTAAATCGTGAGAGTTACGCCCCGAGAGTATAGCCAGACGTAGGCACTCTCTTCAAGTGTAAAATTGCTTGTATTCGTTTCATAGCAATTAACTAAATCGTGAGAGTTACGCCCCGAGAGTATAGCCAGACGTAGGCACTCTCTTCAAGTGTAAAATTGCTTGTATTCGTTTCATAGCAATTAACTAAATCGTGAGAGTTACGCCCCGAGAGTATAGCCAGACGTAGACACTCTCTTCAAATGTTACATTGCATTCATTCGTAACATAGCACACACATTTATTTATTTAGTTTTTGCGAAATTCCGGCATTGTTGTAAGCGATTGGTTAAAAAGCAAATTTAAAAAGCAGTCGTATAAATCATCTTTATTAATATTATATAGAGGAACCATATTTTGTGTCTTGACAACGAAAAAAACAAAAAACTGCGGGACCGAATTAAAAATTGGTTTCCAAAATATTTACTATGGAACAGGCCGCTAGTCTTACACACGGCGTAATATTTAATGTGAAGTCAAAAACAGAGGCCCACGTGTGTGTGTGTCCACTTTTTGGCAGTTATCGCTTCGAAATTGGATTAAATAAAAAATTTAACAGACAAATTTTTTTAATATTTTTTTAATTATTGTTAAAGATGTTCCGGGTGAAGTGTTATGGCAATTTAGACATCAGCAAGAAATAAAGAAATTACATCTTCATGCCGTAATAGTTCTATTTATATCTATACATATATGATTTTGTAATTATTTAGTTAGTTTAGGCCTTGAAGACTTTTTTCAATAATTATATTTAAACAATTGGTTATTTTCACATAAATCTTTTTTCTGTGGAAGATCAAGATTCTGTTGAGTTTATAAAGTATTTTATCGCTTCTATGCCTAATTAAACAATAAGGATATACATATGTAATTTATGTTTCTTATATATTATGTGCATGTTCTGAATATAAAAACAAATTAAACGTGCAAAGGTAAACTGGTTCATAAAATGAAATCTTTGTAAATAAGATTATATTCGAAATTAAAAAACGACTTAAATATAAGAGTCTTTCTTCCAACTTTTTGGTCCCTTTGGAGTAGACTTGCGCTAATTAAATATTTAAATTGTCGCCTGGTGATAGTACCGGTGACCCCAGAGCTGGTGATTTCCTCGCTCAATGAATAAGTATCGCTATGCCAGCGTTAAAGGTACACTGCCATGGATCAAACTTTTTAAATTTGTGTTAATTTTATGTTTATTAATTTTTATTATTACTATGTAGGTTAAAATACTGTATATTTGATTAGGTTTAGGTTTTAATAAACGATAAAAATCTAAAATTTATTGCTTATTAGATACAGATCGCTATCATTAAATACCACTTCTAGTACCTCAATACCGGCGTCAGAAAAAGCACGAAGTAATGATATACGGTTCGTCTCCATTAAAAGTGTCTTTGGGCTCAAGTGTGTGCGCAGACACGCTTCATTCCATAATTCTCTAACTGCAATGAAACGACACCTTTTAATTTTCGGCTCCACCAAGTCTGCAGTCGACATCATATTAGGTAAAAAAAGGGGTCAACCTCGGAATTAAAGAGAATAAGCTGTAAATTGGTATAAACCTTTGTTTTGTCGTTCTAAATGTTGTCTCAAAAGCCACAAGTTCTATCGTGTCCGCGGTTTTTCGTGAATATATCGCTTTCTATTTCTTAAATGAGATTTGCTTCTTTATTATCTTAACATATATAAATTAGGTGTCACGTTGTTTGTCCGCGATGGACTCCTAAACTACCAAACCGATATCAATCAAATTTGCACACCGAGTGTAGTTTGATCCAACTTAAAAGATAGGATAGTTTACATCTCAATTATTTATACCCGCAATATTATTTTATTGCAAAATATTTGTTTATTATTTGATAGTCACAATTCTAACAGATGGCGCTGTGTTTTAAGTACCAACGTTTCACATAAGCTACAATTTAATGACATAACCACCAAAACAGCATGGTGGTCCCCATGGCTGGTGTTCTCCTACCGTTTCCCTAGAATAGTTTGCTACTATAAAATATAACAAAATCCTTAGCCACAGCAAAGCTTGGCCGGTCTGCTAGTAGTTGTATAAAATTTTCTACAATTTTTGTTTGAACTTTTTTTCATACGTGCAACCGTTTTGCGGTAGACCGCGTTCTTTTGTTTACAAATTGGGACTGCTTCCTTTATCACGAAGATGCCTCAATATCGTAAGATTTTAATATAATAAGTAAAAAAAACACAACATAACTACTGTTGCAGCAAAAGACGTCACGTGAACATAACAGACTACGCAATAGCGGTCAAATAAGAATAGTTTTTTATGTAATTACTAAACAAAAAAGCTTATTTCAGACTAGTGTCTGTGTGTGAAATAAACTTTATCTTTTTCTAATATAGGTTTTTCTTCTTTCCATTCGACCAACCAACTACAACTCTTTGTAACGTCAAATATGCAGTCCATTGACTGTCGTTATATAGAGTGTACACTTAGTATAAGATCCCAATATACACCGATCTTCACCGAGATGCTTATTTAATGAAACGTATTTTATATTTAATTTAATATGTCAATAAATATAATCCATATGGGTTGCCTAGCAAATTTCAGTCCAGAGTATGTTTAATTAATATTTAAAAAAAAAAAAATTTTAATAATTTGCATGTAGTAAATTCTTTTAATTTTTTCAATCAATATTTTTAATCAGGTTAGTAATATATATGTATCACTATAACTTGCTTTTATACTAAAGATGTATATATACTTCAGTGTCACATAAAAAATATACACATAAATAATTGATTGATTAAAAACAACCTAACGTTTGCATATTCTATGGGCTTCATACTTTCGATTGGTATAGAATTTATCTAATAATCATACCGGTGAAATGTTTAAAAAAAAATTTTTTTTTTAATATTAATTAAAATACTCTGGACTAAAATTTGCTAGGCAACCCATATGGATTATATTTATTGGCATATTAAATTAAATATAAAATCGTTTCATTAAATAAGCATCTCGGTGAAGGTCGTTGTATATCGGGATCTTAGACCAACTGTATTTGAATGAGATATCTTTTCTTATACCTGGCGATTAAAAAGAGTGGCGGAAAGTTTCTTGCCAGTTCTTCTTACCCGCTCTACGCCCTTGACTTGCGAACTGGTAGTAAATGTAAATTTACGATTAATTTAACTTGACGATTCAAAAGTGTACTTGGTTACCCACTTGAATAAAGATATTTTGAGTTTGAGTTTGAGTATGCTGTAGTATGGTCACTTACGACACTGAGGCTCCGGAGTGACTGGGGAATAGCGTCATAACTATTTTCTCACATCTCTCACAGTATGGTTAAATAACATACGACTTACTATAAAAAAAATTCAAATGGTGCCGTCCCAGACATATTAAGATATGACAAGCGAAAACAAATAAGATTTCTTTGCTGTTAATAAACAAAAAAAAATCATTCAACAATAAAAAAGGGAGAAAAATTCAGGAATTTCTCAATCATTCACTTTGTCACAACACTATTTTTATTTCATTAAAAAAAACTGATAACACCGTAAACGTCAGTTGACTTCGTCTAATTAAAAATACGACTATAGAATATATTGGGTATATTAGCATAGATGATAGAGTACATTTTATTTAGATTTTAGTTGTATAATTGAGATTTCAGAGTTTAGACAATAATTGTGTAGTGACGTCGTAGATTTTGAAAATAATAAAAGTAATTTCAAACTGCTAAAAAAAAAAATATTAGTATGGATGATAAATAGTTACTTTTTTTATATTCCACATTTAAAATATGAATACAATTTTATTTTAAAATTCGGATCTGTAAACAAATTTATTTTACAGGATTAAACTTTAGAAAAAATTGCAATGGTTTTGAAAAAGTATATAATTTTTTTAGAAATCATTAAAAAATATTACTCAAAACGTAAATGATGTAAACTTCTTACATGAAACTAAATATTTTACTGTTAATTTAGCTTGTTCAAACCTTATATTCTTTAAAGGTTTTCTATTATTTCAATAAAAAAAATGTTAATGAAATGATTAAAATAAGCGTAAAAAGTTTTCAACCAATTATTATTGTTTACCACATTATTTATACATTAATGAGGTTGCTAACTCAATTCATAAAAATTCAACATTTTTTTTACAACACTGAAAACTAATTCACGTTCCAATTAAGCTTCAGTATTATGAATCCCAAATTGCTCTGTAATTGGAAAACGCACCGTATCACTATTACTTTAAATATTATGGCAACATTATTTTACAAAGTGACATTAGGTGCCAATGGACTTTGTATCCGGCTAATAAAAAAAAATAAAAAAAAGTGACATTAGCTACTGCCTACTGTCAGTTGAGTCTAATTAAAAATACGACTATAGTGTATTGCTATTCTACATTAACTTTATCAATAATGTATTGAAGTTAGATTGTTAAAAAGTTATCTGCAAGTAATTATTGATAAGCTTCACATTCTGAGTGAGATTGCATCGTCGACGATGTTATCACGCTACGTGGTGTCGCAAGTGAAACACAACTCATTCTTCCTGGTGGGGTTAGCGTTAGGATTATGGGTGTCGCTGGTGTTGGTGCCACTGGAAGAGGAGTCTGAATGTGTTCGAACAGAGCCAGTAGAGTCAGCTGTTGGGGCGGGCGACGAATGGGAGCCGCAACGCGAACAACGACCTCTAGGAGCAGGTGCGCCTCCTGCGCGTGTGCTACAGAGGCCGCGTTACTACTCCACCGAGCTGGGTATGCGTGCACCGTTGCTGGCAGGCGTGCTCAGTTCCGAGGAGGCGCTGGACACGCGCGCGGCTGCCATCAATGAGACAGCAGCGGGCCTGTTACCAGCCCTTCGCTTCTTTATCACAGCCAGTTCCCTTCAGTTAAAACCGGGGCGTGCTAACGTTGTCGGCTTCACGGATACTCGGGAGATGTTGAAGCCCTTCCATGCTCTCAAGTATCTGGCAGACAACTACTTGGAGGACTACAACTTCTTTTTCCTTGTGACTGACACCTCATACATTAACGCCCGTCAATTGAATGAACTTGTCTCAAAGTTAAGTGTCAGTCAAGATGTGTACATGGGAGCTGTGGCCGAAGATGATACTCATTATTGTACTCTAGGTGAGTTATTATATATATGCAATGAAAATGTTATATTTATATAAGCTTTGTTAAACTAATATTTTGCTATGATGGGAATATTATTTTTTTATTATTATAAATAAGTAAAAATAAATAAATTATTGGTCAACAGGATGTTTTAAATAATAGAGTATATTATTTTCTCTGCTTATTTCTATATGTATAATGCTTAAGGGAGTGCCTACTTTGGGCTATATTCTCTTGGATGTAGTCCAGACGATTTAGGTATCGTACATCATAAAGTTACAGTAAAAGATCATGTTTGGGTCAGTTATGTACCATTTAGTAGATTTCTCGGCTGAAGATTGGGTTAGTGACAATTGCAAAATATAATTTAATGACACTGACACTGTAATGAATTGTTACATAACAAAAATTTGATTCACTAGTCAGTTCTTAATAAACAACAGCTCAAACAGATACTAAATATTATTTACTATCAGTTCTTTAATCAAAGGTGTAAACCGGCCAAGAAAAACTCTACCAGTCTTTAATAGCAAAGCTTTTTTGTTTTAAGAGTTCTGACATATTAAAGTGCCTTTTAAAAGGCCTTGCCAAAAATTTAAAAGCTGCAATCATTTGGAATTTATATTGCAGAGGGGGGCATCCTGCTGTCGAACTCGGTGCTACGCGCGGTGCACAGCGAGCTGGACTGGTGCGTACGCAACTCGTATTCACCCCACCACCACGAGAACATCGGCCGCTGCGTGCTGCACGCCGCACACACACCTTGCGCGGCGGCCTTGCACGCCGCGAACTACTCGGCGGCTATCCTTGCCACCGCCGATGCAGTCTCCGACTCGCTGCACGACGCCGTCACCGTGCACCCCGTCACCGATCCCGGGCACTTTCATCGCCTGCACGCCTTGGTGTCGCGAGTTCGATTGCAACGCGCACACGACCGCGTAGGAGACGAAAGGACGCTCGCGGCCGCAAGCTTCCGTCGTCATCCGCGCGGCTTCCGCAACGCGACCTGGCCGCCGGCGCTGCGGGCCGACGCCGGGCTCGCTTCGCCGCCGCCGCCCACCAGGTTCGGTCACGACTATTATAATATTTGCCCGAGCCTTTTTCATTTTAGGGAGTTCTAAAATCGGTTCATCCGTCCGTCGCAGGTTCGACCATTTACGTTGGACGCGGTTCAACGCGACGCACGCGTTCATGCCGGACGACGAGCGCGCCGTGGCGGCGCTCGGCGGCGCGACGCTCGAGGCCATGAGGCTCGTGGTCCGGGAGGGCTTGGCTTGGGCCCGACGACACTGGGACGCCGACGCCGAGCTAGACGAGGGCGCATGGTGCTGGGACCCGCCGCACGCTCTGCGTTATCGCCTAATCGTCCGGCTCGCAGCGCAGGACCGGCGAGCGGTCCGCCAGCTCGAGGCCGTCCGACCGCTGGGCGCCGCGCGACTCGCTCCCGCCCGTTACGTCACCGAGACCGCGAGGGTCACGATCGTAGCGCCGGCCGCGGCGCCGCCGAAACTTGCCGCCGAAGCGGTCGGGCTTCTCCGCCGTTACGAGGCTTCGCTCGATCGCGACTCGAACACGGCACTCGCGCTAGTCGCCGTCGGGGCCTCGGCAGACGACCTGGCGGCTCTGCGCGAAGCCATCCGCACGCTCGTCGAACGTCGCAAGGATGCGCGCGTGCAGCTGTTCGAGAGTCCGCCGCCAGATGGCGAGTCAGCCGGCGTCGGGGAGCCGGAGTGGCGCGAGGTCGCGGCGCGGCTCGCCCTCGAGGCGGCGGCGCCTCGTTTCCCCCGCGACGCCCTATTGCTTTTGATTCCCAGCGACGCAGAGTTCTCGGAGGACTTCCTGAACCGGGCGCGCATGAACACGATCGCGGGCGAGCAGTGGTACATGCCGAGCGGGTTCGCGCGCTTCGCCCACTACGCTCACCCGCGCTGGCGAGAAGCGGACGGCTCGCGACCGACGGTCAACACGGGCCGGTTCGAGCGGGCACCGTTATCGCTGGCCGTGTCCCGCGGCGACTTCTCGGATGCCCGCGAGGCGTGGATGGCGCGCGGCGGCGACCCGTCGGCGGGGCCGGCGCAGCTGTTAGCGGCGTCTTCGCTGCGCTGCATTCGAGCTCCGGAGCCGGCTCTGGTGCGTGCCGCCGCGGGCCCGCCCTGCGCCCTCGCCGACTCCGCGACGTGTCTGCGTCGCGAACGATCGCGCGGCCTCGGACGTTTGCACTTGGGTGCGCGACACACGCTGGCCAAGCTGCTCTTGTCCGAACAGGCGCTGCTGTCTGCCGACTGACAGCATTGTCTCCGTTTTATACAAAATAAATATATTTTGATCTTTTTTTTGGGTTTATATTAAATCAAAATCCCTTGATTCCATGCGTCGGGTGTTCTCTCTCATTACCATATGGCGATGCGTCGTACTCGTAGTTACAGTTCTGAGTTAGAGCGGTGTAAGGACCTAATATGTTTCTGCCTTGATTCATCTCGATATGTTGTTTCCGTAGTTAAGTATTGTAGGGTATTGTATTGTACTTCTTTAGGTGCAGTACCTAAAGAAGTCTCCGAACATTTATGTCTTCAAGTGCTACCAAAATAAATTTCACAAGGGGTCAGAAACGTCTATCCTTAAAGGCGTCAAACTTTGGTTTAGATAAATCTTTAATCGCATCAGTCACTAAGATTTACTCTATAAATATCAAAATGTGCGTGGCTTGATAACAAAAACCAACAATCTTTATGCCAGTTGCGTAAATAATTTGGCATGGTAACAGAGAAATTTTTGCCTCTAGTTACAGTCTATCGCACATACCGCAATATAACAGCCTACTAAGTTGAGGCGGCAGACACCTCTTTTTTTTTTATAGAACGGGGGGCAAACAGGCAGGAGGCTCACCGGATGTTAAGTGATACCGCCGCCCATGGACAATGCCAGAGGGCTCGCGAGTGCGTTGCCGGCTTCAGATCTTTGGTTTCTTAACGCGCGATTGAAGTAAAACTTCTTTGGCATTGACGACATATAATCACTGAAATGATTAAATATTAATATAAATATTAAATATCACATTATAATTTAATTATATTTATTATTCATCTTTACAAAGATTATTCATATACGAAGGTTAGATCAGCACATGTCAATATAACCTTGTTATTGAATGTCACAATCGTCAGAAAATTTATTATTAATTTACTTATTTTAAAAGCAATAAATCAATAAGAATATTTAGAGATTTAAAAAAAAAATTAATCAATAAAGCTTTTTTATAAATTTGAGGAATATTTAAATGATCCTAATCCTTTGGATTGATTGGCTCCAGTTCAAACAATTTGTATGACAATACTTGGCGATTAAAAAGAGTGGCGGAAAGTTTCTTGCCAGTTCTTCTTACCCGCTCTACGCCCTTGACTTGCGAACTGGTAGTAAATGTAAATTTACGATTAATTTAACTTGACGATTCAAAAGTGTACTTGGTTACCCATTTGAATAAAGATATTTTGAATTTTGAGTTGTACGCGAGTGGTAATTATGAGGTATAAATAAAATCCTCTATTATTTAAAGCACCTTGATGACCCAGGAACCGTACACTATTATCTCTTAAAGATGTGTATTTCCTGCACTATGGAAAAGTCTCGTATCGTACCTGTGTATAAAATGGGAGAATAATGTGTATAAATGTCGGACTTGCATTTTATGTTTTTCTCGTTGAACATTAATAAGAAACTACTATTTGTGACCCGTGTGGTATATTAGTTGACTCAAAACGAGGTGGTGAGTATCACTTAGTACTTCAGGAGTATTATACAAATTCAATTTATTCACAACACAACTAGTAATACAAAATAAACTAGTATAAAGAATAAAATAACTTTATTACGTACTAAGTAAAAACAAACAACAGGAAACATTCCCAATGGAAGAAAAATTATAATAATTAACCTAAAATACAAGTAATGTCTTTTGAAAAAAATCCGAGACATCAGCTCTTCGTCACCTTCCAGCATTTCTACAAATGCAAACTTCTTTCCACGGTCAATGCTAAATGCAAAATTAATATTTTAAAATATTATGACAAAAGAAAAGCCTTTCAAAATGGAACGTAAAGTTTCCGGAGATCGTCCAGTGCTCAGTCATCGGGTGACTGAATAGTCGCAAATTGGGTAAAAAAGGGTTTCACTCCGCTCTTTCACTCTATCTTTCATTAATAAATATATATCACCGAAACCCGATCGACCTTAAAAGCTACGACAGTAGTAAACTAGACGCCGTCGAAAAGGACGGAGGCGTCAGACGGCCTCTTCGGTCTCCCGCCCCGACGGAGTCAGAGAGAGACGCGTCGCGTCCGGCGTCACCTCGACGGACTCGAGGAGCGTCGTCCAAACTCCGTCCGGCTCGTGGAGGCATTCGACGCAAGACAGAAACCGCTTGCCCGAGTATCCGCCCGCCGCGAACAGCGACGCGCCCACCGGCACCAGCGCGGGCGCCGCCCGAGGCCGCCGAAGCGAGGGGCCCGGCCGCCAGGTGGCGCCCCGAGCCGCCAGCAGGACCGTGCAACGCAACGAGGCCGCCCCCGCCGAACCGCCCGCCGCCCACAGTGCCCCGCGCCACACGCACGCTCCGACGCTGCGCCGCGCCGACGGCAGCGCCGGCCCCGCGCTCCACGCGCCCGCTTCGGCCCCGTCGAGCGCGAGGGTCTCGGTGGACGCGAGGCAGCGCCACTCGTCGCACCCGCCGAGCGCCCAGAGCGCCCCAGCCCACACCGCTGCGGCGCATTGCGAGCGGCCGGTCGCGAGCGGCGGAGCGTCGCTCCAGGCGTCCGCGGCGGCGTCGTAACGATGCACGGCGCGTAGCGAGCGGCCCCCTGCCGACCCGCCGACCACGTACAATTCGCCGCGCGCTTCGTGCGCCGCCGCCGCCGCGTACTGTCGGGCCACCGGAAGCGCGGCGACTCCGACCCACGCGCCGTCCGACAGCACGTCGACCGAGTCGAGCTCCGAGTAACCGTCGGAGCCGCCGAGCACGTAGAGGCGGGCGCCGAGGCGGGCGGCGGGAAAACGCGCCCTCGCGCGGCGCATGTCCGGTAAAGGCGCCCAGACGTCGGCCTCGGGGTCGTAGGCCTCGGCGCTTCGTAGCACTCGCGCACTGTCGTAGCCGCCGCACACCACGAGTCTGCCGCCCAGCTCGGCGGCGCCGACCGCGCAACGCCCGACAGACATGCGGGCGCGCGTCGGGCCCTCCTGAGAATCGAAGAAAAATGTTAATGTTTGCGTGCAAGCGTCCTCTTGGAAGTGCGGGATTGCGGTCGACCGAAGTCCGTCCGTCGAGGAAAAATAATGAAGAGACAAACCTCGGTCGGTAGATCGGCGGAGTCATCATCGACGGCGGGCGCGGCTAGGCGACCCCCGCGGGGCGTGTCCGAGGCGCTAACGCCTCGCCACGCCACCTGCGCGGCCACGAGCGCTCCTCGCAGAATCAGCACGGCTCGCGCACCCCCCTCGGCCGTCTTCGCCGCTACTACGGCGCCCTCGTCCTCCGCCCCCGCCGCCGGCCGCGGTGCCTCGCGGTCCCGCTCGCGCGCTCTCTTCTTGTACTCCTCGAGATCCGGGGCATCCCCGCGCGCCGCCGGTAGATCGCCGCAGTCCTGCAGCGCGCCACTCGCGTCCACGTACAGTAGGTGGGACCGCGCGGCCAGCTCGGCTGGCTCCGACGGAGACGCGCGAAGCCACGCCAATGCGGCACTAGCCAGCGTGGCAGCCCTCTCGCCACAGGAGTCGGCGCTCGTCTCGCGCAAGAGCTCCAAGCGGACGAGGGGAAGGGCCGCCAACGCGCTCGAGCCCCACACCTCGTCGAAGTGCTGCGCGACGTACGCGTCCAGCTGTCGCCTGTGAGGCGGAGCCAGATCCGGAAGGGAGCGAAGCGTTAGGCAATCCTGAGGCGTGATGCGGCGGAGCAAACGATCGGCCAGATGAGCGCGGGCCGACTCGACGCGCAGAAGCGCGGCGGCCCGGTAGAGGCGACGCGCCGCGGTCGCGTCTTTCACTCTTAGACGACCCGTGTAGGCGTAGTCGAGAAGCGCGTGCAGCGCGTCCGGGTCGACGTCGAGTCGCAGCGGCGTCGCGGTGGCGGCGGCCGGCAGTGAAGCGAGCATTGCGGGCGAAAGTGCGGCCAACAGAGCCCGGTGCGCGGGAAGCTCGACACCGCGCGCCAGAAGCGTCACGTCGTAGTGCTGACGCGCTTTGCGTAACGCGTTGAGGGCGTGCAGAGTGCGCGCGGCGGCATCGGGTTCCTCCAACGACAGCTCGGCCTCGAGCGCACTCTCCTCTTCGTCCGCGCTGTCGTCGGACCGGGACGCTCCCGACGCGCCACTGCGCCCTGTGACAGATCATGTATACATTTCTAAGTAAGAAGAGGAGCAACTCCGTCCCAAGCTCAATGAATCTTTGCATTATAACAGGGTGCCTATCACGGATATGGCATAGCATATTTTAAAATCATCATTTAAATTTCTAAGCATTCTTTAAAGTACAGTAAAAATACTAATAATGTACCTAAACAAATTAATTTAGTTTTGCACTGACAAGCAAAATGTGTCTAACATAACAACCAGTTCTCAGCATTGCAGTTATTCTAAGGAATAATGTTATGTTGTTTGAAGAATTCTACTTCAAATATTAGGAAAATTCATTGAATATTTAGCATTTTGCAAAAAAACTCACTCAGATTCACTAATAACAAGTATATTATCTAATTATCGAAAAGGGTGCTCATATAGAAAATATAATGTTCCAAGTATTTATTGTTCAATAATTTAAGTATATCATGGTCAAAGTAAAAAGAAACAACACTATAGGTATTCACATATACTAACCTTCAACTAGCATTTAAGTAATCTATTTCAAGGTCTTTAAAATTTAATATATGTACATGAAAGTCATTATCTCTTATCAGTGGGTTTTTATTTATTAATACAATATACTACTTTATCAATTTATGTTGTTATAAACTTTATAAGTATAATTTCCTCTGATGAGTAATAGCAGATGTAATAGATATGCTTACCGTCTCCATTTCTGTACTCGTCGCCGATCTCCATGATGAGTAGCAACTGGCAAGTACTGTTAAACGGCTAAGGCGAAGATACGCGATTGTTTGCAGCTTCAACACCGCTATAGAGATGGTAAAACTGCTCACTGCTCAGATATTATTTAACTACAGTGACATGGATAATAAGCCTAAACCAGTAACCGCTAACCGGATTACACTGCTCAAGGCCGCTTACAGCAACGCAATAACGCACACTATGTCACATGGCTAGCACGCCACACCTAACATTATTGTTTACTAATTTAATCAACAATTCAACATACAACCTATCACTCTTTAAAGTCTAACGACAGTAATTGTCATGTAATCATTAAAGTTCTTCGCAAGAGAGGATTTCTTATAGTTCATATTAATTAAAAATTAACTTGGTATATAAAGAAAAGAAACCATTACAGTGTAGTATTTTGAAAACGAAATTACTCAAGTTTTAACATAAAAAATGGTGAATTTATGTTATAGTTATTGGTTAGGAAGCAATGGCTTGTCAATCAATGACAATAACGTGCACAGACCACAAACAGACGTGGTTGTTTTGACAACTGGGAAATAGTACATATTATAATTAAAATTACTATTTAGTATCAGTAATCATCAGTGTTGTGTTTTTCTTCATTATCCGCCTGTTTAGTTTGCTTATATACATATAGCGACATCCACAATCTGCTCCTTCAACCAGTACTATAACGTTACAACCCGAATTGCACTAACAAAGTTATTCTGTCCGTTAAATTACACAATGATAAACCGAAGGTTGTGCTGTTTCCTTGATAAATCTGTTAAAATGTTTGTTAAAAAGTCTTCTTAGACATTAAACTCAAAGTTAATCGTTTAAATAAAATGCAATAAAAATAAGTTTTTATTTTATTTAACTAATTATTTAGGTGTATTTTGTTTTAAAGACGAGTTAGGATTTAATAATTTCTATACATAAAATAACCGTCAAACAACACAATAATTTATGATTTTCAGGGTATTTTTTTTATAGAATGGGGGGCAAACTAATAAACAAAATACCGCCGATGGACACTCTCAATGCCAGAGGGCTCGCGAGTGCGTTGCCGGCCTTTTAAGAATTGGTACGCTCTTTTCTTGAAGGACCCTAAGTCAAATTGGTTCGGAAATACTTCAGTGGACAGCTGGTTCCACATAGTGGTGGTGCGCGGCAAACACTGCCTTGAAAAACGCTCAGCATAGGTGTTATTGTTTATTAATAATATGCTATCCGTATCCTGAAGTCGATGAGAGCCGTAACATACTTGTTCTCGAAATTGAGTCGATTCTGGAGAAGGTTTCTGTGTGGGGTAGTAACAACCTTGTTAAGTTTAATCCTACAAAGACTCAAGTTTGTTCGTTTTCTGCCAAGAAAGATCCTTTTGTCGTGTCTCCTCAATTTGAAGGCGCTCTCCTTAATTGGTCACACAGCCTCAGTATCCTTGGGGTTGGCCCTTGGGCTTGGGGTTGGAAAAAGCCAAACTGGCTTCCAAAAAGCTGGGTGTTTTGGGTAGGGCTAAGCAGTATTTCACTGAGGTGCAACGTATGCAGCTCTACAAAGCTCAAGTACGACCTCATATGGAATACTGCTCGCATCTCTGGGCCGGTGCTCCCAAATACCAGCTTCTTCCTTTTGACCAAATTCAGCGAAGGGCTTGTCGAATTGTCAATCTCCAATGTCTTACTGATCGGCTTGATTCTCTCTCGCTACGCTGAGACATTGTGTCTCTTTGCGTTCTTTACAAAGTTTATTACGGAGAGTGTTCGGAAGAATTGTTTGGGTTGGTACGAGCCGAACGTCCTCTAAATTTCACCAGCATCATCTTGATGGTTGGAGGTCTTCCACAGTCCGCTTCACAAGGCATTTTCTTTTGCGAACTAGCGAACTGTGGAATCGGTTCCCGGGGGGGGGTCTTCCCTCAGAGATACGACCTCCAAATGTTCAAAAAGCGCGCCTACTCCTCCCTCAAAGGCCGGCAACGCACCCACTAAAAATGGGTGTCTATGGGCTGCGTAGACTGCCCTTTTTGGTCGTCCCGAAAGCTCGTTTGCCCCCCTATTATATAAAAAAAAATATATATATATTACAACAATTTTAAATGCGCTAATGCTGCCACCATATCTTTAAAATTCAATTATATTTAATTAATTCAATAAATTGGATAAACATCTTTATTTTCCTTTCTGACTTTAATGTTTTTTACTATCAAATAAAACCTTAATTTCTAAATTAATAGAAGTTTCTGGGTATATTCATTTGTAATTGGGCTTGCGATAATATTATGGCATAATATAAGTATGCTGGAGATCTTCAAGCAGCCACGCGGGCGTAGTCTTTTTTTTTAGGTGGGCAGATCAGGCCCGACCCCACTTGTTTCCTTCCATTTTTATTATTTATACTGTTATTTATAAAGAAATTAAATTTATTCTAATGAAAAAAAAATGGAACCGCGCTTTTTCAATTTCCCGCCAAGAATCCCCATAGTTATTTAACGTGTCTGTCAATAGTCGTCTGTCATAGATCAAAGAGAATATAATTATATACTTCGATGAGGATAACCGATGTAGAGTGTAGACGAGTAATGAGTATATATTAGATATCTGTGATTCAATATTCGATTATGTCAACATAAACATTGTGGGTTATTTAAAATTTTAATTTTTAATATTTCTCAAAAGTTTGAATTTCGGTACTTGTGTTCATTTATAAAAACATTCAATATTAATACTATCAAAAAAAGATGTCAGAAATAAAAAAGGAAAACAAGAGTGTTGAGACACAAAAGAGCTGCACGTCGAATTTACCGCCTGTTGTTGACGAGGGCGAAATTAACAATAAACTTAAGGATCGTTTAAGAAAATACATTAAGAAGTTAGACAGTAAGCCAAATTTAATACCGCTGAAGTAAAATTTCCTACTTTCTCAATTCATTTGTAAAATATATTCTTATAGAGTCGGGAACAAGCATAACCAAGGAAGAGAGTGACAAAATTGAAGTCGAGACCTTCAAACAACTATATAAACCAAAATTTGATGGTATTGAAGAAACTTATAAAAAAGTTCCAAAATTTTACTTCAAACTTCCTCGATCTGATGATATGCTATCACAGAAGTTAAGAGAGGAGACCCGAGCTCAGTTTCTTCAAAAGAAAAGTAAAGAGTTACTTGACAATGGGGAATTGAAACATTTATGGAGTTTGCTTGAGAAATCAAATGGCAGTTACAGTATGTCAAACAGTGATGAGCTGACTATTGATTATTTACAGTATAGGAAAATAAGGGATGAAGCAGGGCCTAAATATAGGTACATTGCTCAATTAATTATTTTTAAATGTTTTCTCATTACTAAAATAGGGTCACAAGAATTAGAGGTAAATATTGAATATTTGAAATTCAGTAATTTAGAAAAGTATTAAAATATTACTGATTGTTTTGTTTATTTCTGTTATTGAAAAAACAATTTGGAAAGTTAAAAAGTATTTAAATTTCACTGTTGTCATATATAAAATAAACAAAACATTTCATAAAAAAATTGTTCATCAAACAATCATACATTCCCAGGCCCTACTTCACCGCTGAGATATTTGGCCGTCTTCAAGCAGCAGAAGGTGGTATAGGACGGGTTAGAGGTGTGTCCCTGTTCAACTATGTCATGAGACGTGTTTGGTTACAGCAGACTAGAATAGGACTATCTTTGTATGATGTCACTGGACAGGGATATCTCACTGAACATGTTAGTTTTCTTATATTATTATAATTATTATTATATATAATAATATATATTGTATGAAAGTTAACTAGTTAGTAATATTTTAGTTTATAATGTTCATTATTTTAGTTTTAGTGAACTGTCCGAAAAGGGTGTGTTATACTTTATGACCATGGGCTTTAATACAACTAAAAAAAAACATCTAAAAAAATTAAAGCAAAAATGCCCTAGTTTTATTTAGTTTTCTTGTTACTATTACTTATAGACATTTCTATATAAATACATTATAACTTTCTCCACATTCCCAGGACCTAGAGAGCTATATAGCTGAGTTAGTCCCATCTCTAGCAGCCCTAGATGGTCTAGACTCATCATTCACATCATTCTATGTGTGCACAGCAGCAAGAAAGTTTCTCTTCTTTTTGGACCCACTGCGAGTTGGAAGAGTAAGGATACGAGATGTTCTTTCTTGCTCTTTTCTTGATGATTTACTAGAGGTGAGTTAAAGTAATTTAGTTTTGTTATTACATTAATGTTTTCTATTTCATTTTGGAGGTTTGGAGCATTACATTCAAAATAAATTTTCGTTTAATTGGCAATAACTATAGAAAAGTAAGCTTAAACATGTAATACTATAGCCAAAAATAACTATTCTTTCAATCACAAGACTTGTTCATCATTGTTTCACTAATATGAAGTCCTGAACCTTGGTCTTATACACCATTTGCTTTAACCACTAAGGCATGGAGAGGATAAAACAATTCTGTTTATTTAATATTTTAGTTAAGAGAAGAAGACCTACCAATGGAGCTCCAGGAACAAAACTGGTTCAGTGCAGCATCAGCTCTCCGTGTGTATGGACAATATCTTAATCTGGACAGAGATCATAATGGGATGTTGAGTATTAATGAACTAGCTGGGTAAGTTTAAATTATCATACCTTGGAATGCCCCGGTTCACCGTATTAGGTACACCTTAACTTAAAATGTAATTATTAGTACTTGATAATAACATATATAAATAATAAAAGACAAGCAATAATAGAGCTCTAGCTAGCAATCTCTCTTTGGAGTAGAGACTTTTGGGCTGTGGGGTTCAAGTGCACAGGCGCTAATGTTGTGTCATAAAAAAATAAAAACAAAAAAATGATGCGTGAACTTATGTACGCGCGTAAGAAGTTATACTTCTTTGGCTTTCTTTATTTTTTTTAAATATTAAATAATTAATAATAAATATTTAGCGTTAATAATTTAACAATATATTTAATATTTAGTATATTATTCATTCAATTTAATAACTAGGTATGTTTCATAACCTTTTAACTAAGTATAAATAGGTCTTTGTGAAAAAGCATAATTGCTAAATTTCTTTGAAAAAATAATTAAAACTATTCCCATCTCGCTCGCGCACTCTCGGCGCCCATACTGAATTTTGTGTCACGGTGCGCGCGCATCGTAAAATTTCACTCTCATAAATTTTTCATAACGCGCCTAAAGAAGTATAACTTCAAAAAAAAATTAGGGGTGGACTACCCCTAACATTTAGGGGGATGAAAAATAGTAGTTGGCCGATTCTCATAGATACCGGATAAGCACAAAAAAATCATCAAAATCGGTCAAGCCGTTTCGAAGGAGTATGGCAACGAAAACTGTGACACGAGAATTTTATATATTAGATAGATTAAATATTGTTGCTATTTTTATCAGTCCCTAATTTTGATATAACAAAATTACCTTATATACAATTTTTATTTAAATATTGTCCTCATCACTGTTAACATGTTTTAATTGCTATGTTTTGTTACATTACTTTTGTATAAATAACTATGTGTCGTATGTATTTTTGCACTTCTTGCTTATGTTATCTAAATATTGGCGATTACAAAGAGTGGCAGATAGTTTCTTGCCTGTTCTTCTTGCCCGCTCTACGCCCCTGAACTGGTAGTAAATGTAAATTTAGAATTAATTTAACATCATGAATGAAGTTATTTTGAGCGTTATTTATTTTTTCACTTGGTTGCCTAGAACAGATCGCTCGAAAGCGATAAGGCCGCCAGTTGCCCTCCTTTTCATTTAGTCAAGTCAAGTCAAATCATTTATTTCAATTAGACCACCTAAAATGGCACTTTTGAACGTCAAATAAAATATAAAGATGATTCTAGTTGCCAAGAAGTACTTTCGTGTCGAGAAGAATGGGCAAGAAACTTGACACTTATACGGGTTGCAGACCAAGAGCTAAGCTAAGTTAGTTTAGCTTAGCTCGCATAGCTGACGCAGTTTTACATACTTGTGTGCAGACCGCAAACTATGCGAACTAAGCTATGTGAGCTAACTAAAATATGCGAAGCTAAGTTAGTTGTGTATGCCGATGCGCAGCTACACGAGCTAAGCTAAGCCCCTCCCGCTACCCCGCACACCCTTTGCACATCCTTCGCCGTACTGACTGAGATTTGGCTTAGTTGTTGGTCTGCACGCTATTCATTTCTAGCTTAGCTTAGCCTAGCTTGCTTGGCATAGCTTAGTTTAGCCTTGGCATAGCTTAGTTTTCGATCTGCAACCGGCTTCACTCTTTTAAAATAGGTTTACAAAATTTTGTATGTACATCAGTTAAATAATTATATGTGACGACAATGTACTCCTAGAATAAACTACTATACTAAAATAGGCACATAGTATTAACTTACAATGTTTTTTATTTAGTTATGTCAATTGTATTATATTATATTCCTGTATGCAACAAAGTATAAAGAAAGAAATTGTTTCAGCTATGGTTCAGGAACCTTGACTCGAGCGTTCCTTCAAAGAGTTTTCCAGCAATGCCTAACCTACGATGGGGAGATAGACTACAAGACTTATCTAGATCTAGTCCTAGCTCTGGAGAACAGACGCCAGCCGGCAGCTCTAGCATACCTGTTTAGAGTTCTAGACATCAATTCTCAAGGATTTCTTGATGCGTTTACCTTGAATTATTTCTTTAAGGTAGGTTTCAATATAATTTATGTAAAGAAATCTTATTTTTGAACTACAAATCTTTTTATTTTCTTTTTGTTTTGTTCTTTTTGACGGTGTGTCACAGGAGGCTGATCACCTACTTGCCTTTTCGATTGATCATGAAACAGATACAGACATATGAGGTCCAGACTTAAAAAGGTTGTAGTGCCCCTGATTTTTGTATTTTAACCAAAGGTTTTCCTCTACAAATAATATTGATGAGTTTAAATCACATTCTTTTTGTCTATTTCCAGGCGATTCAAGAGCAAATGATAGCCCACGGCGCAGATCCTGTAAATTTCGATGACGTGAAAGACGAAATCTTTGACATGATCAGACCAGAGGATCCATCCAAAATAACTCTGCAAGATTTAGTTAGAAGTGGTCAGGGGCACACGGCCGTGTCCATACTGCTGGAACTTCACGGATTCTGGGCTTACGAGAACCGGGAAGCTTTAGCCGCTGCAGGAGATCATTCCTGACAGGGTCCTATTGAGCCGAAAATTATGGAGATTTTGAAAAAAAATGCAGGAAATTTAACGACTACTGCAGCAATTGATGGATAATAAATTTTACTGTCTAAGAGAGCGTTCAAGTATAACGTCACGCAATTTTTGGAGATTATTGATCCCCCCCCCCCCATGTAACGCGCCGTAACGTTTTTCTGTACCCAAGTATAGTGACTCTTTATATATAAAAGTTACCATTTTGTGGTGTAAAGTACTGGAAAGTCGAAAATAATATTAACAATGACGCGTTATTCAATCAAACCAAAGTGACCACACGCTAGCTAGCGCATTCCAATCGACCACTTTGAGCAAAAAAATAGCAGAAGAAATACCGATGTACTCTTTCGTATGTAATTTCGATGTAATCGAATCATGAGTTATCATTACAGAGGATGTATTACGAATAAATGACGTAAATTGTTTGCATTTTTTATCAGATGTATAAAAAAGTACACACGTATTTAAAACGTCGTAAACCATATGTAAACAATACACTTCCTTATGTTCATACAATAAAGTTATTTAGGATTGTTTGAATTCGTTTTATTTTATTATTGTTTATATACCGCGCTTGAAATTGCTCTAGCTATCTAATAGCGGGTTAAATTAGGCCCTTTAGAACGGACCATTTTAATTCGTAAGGCTTATGGTCGGTCTAAATAGTCACCTACCGTAGATATAAAAAATATGTTTATTATGGAACATAAGATACAGGTACCACTTATTCCACGTCATTAAATTTGAATCGGTAGACATCCCTACTCATCGGCAAAGAAGGGAAAAAAGACGCTCTTTTAAAATATCAAATCATCATGCAAAATAAGTATGGCAAACATAGATAGAAGAAATCAGAAGGAGGGAGATACGGTCCGCTCTTTATTTGTATGAAATTACTAAGTGAACGGAAAGAGTCCGGAAGCGGCACCTATTCACAAACATGACGGGTGAGCCAGCCATCGTTTTAGTCAACCACATTTGAGGGAATTAAATTGCGATCACATCTTTTTCAATTTGCGCGTAACGAGCTTCTCCTTTGATGTCATTTGATCCTTGAGTGTGGAGAAAGCTAACTCGATAAGTCGATAAAATTATTTTAGATACCTAACTCTCTAAATTTTTTTAAGAGCACTAACTTGTAGTCATTTTTATCAAGAATCCACGCCTTCTAACTTTTCTTAATATTGTTTCGATTTGAGTAAAATACCTGTACTTTTTGAAGTGAAACTTCTTTATCGACGTATGGGAGAAATTTATGTAAAAAAATCGTCACGTTTTTCGGTTACGCGCCATTTTGCTTTTTTTAAATACCAACTGCAAATTGTTTGATCGATCGCAGGTTGAATCCGATATTTTATTGAAAGTTTTGAAATGGAATGGCCATTCGGCGGCAAATCTCGCGAGAAAACCTTGAAATTAGTCCGATTGCTTCAAGTAAATGCAATTAAGGTAATTCTGTAATAATCTTAGTAAGTAGTAATAAGGTAAAATGTAATAATTGCATTATTTGAATTCATGTCTATGAGAAAAAAACTTTTGTTAAACTTTATTTAACCAATTCTGTAAAGTTGCATATACCTAGTAGATCATTTTTCGAAAAATAAGGGCATAAAGAAGTTTGACTTCTTACGTGTGTACACGCACATTTTTTTTTCATTTATATTTGTGCTTACAAGAGATCCCCTAGCTTAGGGATATTTTAAAGCCTCCAATATTTGATAGTGGTGCGGGATACATGTGAAACAGGCGCCACTTATTCGACAATATTCTTTGAAAATTTACAGGCAATTTGTGGCTCTCGCTGTTGTAGTAGCTCGTAGCATTTCGTTGAAAAGTTCCAGGTGTGACCAGGTATGGAGGTTGTTCCACGGGATTTCTTTCCAGTAGTTATATTAACTATATACATAATCGTTTAAAAGAGTACTTAGGGTAGTCTAGCGTTCAAATCCCGTCTGTGAACCAATTTACCAAGTACGCAAAAATTCCTTCCCACGCTGATGTCTGTGTATACTTTTGTAAACGCCTCCTAATCCAATATATGCTGAATCTCATAAATGAAAATCGTGTAAAATTTATTTGCTCAAGTAATGAAACAAAAATAAGAATATGTACATTTTTTTAATTTAAAGGTCTGATATAAAACTTTTTGAAGTGAAACTTCTTTATCGGGGTTGCAAAAAAATTTAGTGTTACATTTTTTCGTTACGCGTCACATTTTTCGGTTACGCGTCACATGTTTCGGTTACGCGTCACATTTGACCGTTACGCGCGTCTTTTTCCTGTCCCTACCACGGTTGATTCAAAGAGATTCTATACCATTAATAACAAAAATGTATAATAACGATAACAATGATACCTACAAAAAATTATATTACAATTAATGAAATTCTGTAATAATCTTAGTGGTAATAAGGTAAAATGAAATAATTGTATTATTTGTATTCAAGTCTGTGATATTAAAAGCCTTTTGTTAAACTTTATCTAATTTAACTTTATTTAACCAATTTCTGTAAAGTTGCATATAGATAATTTTTCGTAATAAGGTCATAAAGAAGTTTCACTTCTAACGTATGTACACTAGTACACGCACATTTTTTTTATATAGGTAACTAGCCAGTATAAACAAGAAACTTTTTTTTGTGATTTGTGAGTGCGACTCTCAGAGGTTGTAGGTTCGAACTCCGGCTTAGTCTCTGTTGGACTTTTCTTTCTCTGAGCACATTGCTTGTACGATGAAGGAAAACATTAACAAACACAATAAAAGCTTAGGCACAGAAGGTGAATGCCACCAAGGTTGTTTGGATACCAAGGGCCAGAACCAGTCTGTTTCACAGATCCCCGTTATCAAAGACGTTGCGCCTACTGAATGCTGTCTCCGACACTATCGACATATTTATATGTTCGCAGAGTGAGTTCACAGTAGCGATATTGTGTATATTATGATATTGTATATATATCTTTTTTCAATATTATCATATTGGCTTAGTACAGATAATGTATGTATTTTTGTCAATAAATAAATAAATCTTACATTATTGTATGTTACATTCCATACGTCATAGTAAGCTAACGCTTATATTATAACGTGACGTAGTTTTACATTTTAAACTAAGCAAACACATCATAATCTTATAATCTCAATGAATATAAAATTTAAGCTTACCTCACACCGAAATACTAAATTTTCTTTTGTTTTTCACTCAGTCGTTTTAATGAGTAGTGGTTAGTCGTAGTTTGAAAAAAAAACAAAAATGGGGGTGATAAATCAGGTCTCGTCGTGTGTTATTGGTAAGGAATAAAACCATAGGAAATATTTTTGAAGCTTTCAAAAGGTGTCCAAACTAAAAAAACACTGACCTAACATTTTATATTTATTTACTTCAGGCACAACTTACGCCCAACAGCTTTTCTTTAATCTATTTAGATAACTCCTGTTATTGCATTAACATATAGAGTGATTGTGCGTACGGGTTAATTGCTGGAAACTTTATAAACTTATTGACACATTCTAATAATTATCGTAACGATGTGGATCATTCAAACAATACCATTAAAAAAGAACGATTTAACGAAGAATGTGGCAAATTTAATAAATTCAACTTTATTTTAAGAAATTATTAACCATAAACCAATTAAATATTATTAATTTACGAAAGTTCGTTCTACGCGATCTACGTACTAAACCTTCTGGAAATACTTCGTTATTTAACGAACGATGATGATTTTCTAAATATTGTTTTTAAAAGCGGAAATAACGAATTAATTCTAATATTAGGATATTTATACTAACGGAAGACTTTTACATAAAAATAGACATAAAGGAGTTAGGAAGACGTAACCAAGCACATACGAGTAATAGGTACTAACAAAAAAAAAACATTTGATTTACCTAACAGTTTTCAGTTTTCCGCAAAAACTACTTATATTGGTTAATAGTATTTCTTTTATTTGGACCACAAAATTAGGACAAACACTTGATACAAACAAATTGACATACATACAAAAAATACGAAAAGCGTTGCTTTCCTATGCGGACACGACCAACGAAATCAAGTTGATACAAAAAACAGTGTTTATAAAATAAATGACATTAATTTTCAGTGAGTTTCCTCTGTTTTTCCACCGGTATCGTCTTCTGTTGGCCATCGTCTATGATCAAAGTATTTGCTTCAGAAAATACAACTTTAAACAGAATAATGACAGATACAGAAATATCTCTACTTGGAGGCTTACCGCCCATCGGGGCTCTTTGTACAATTCCCTTAACAGGAAAGGTTTTTGACACCTTAGGGCGGAAATATACTCTCATAGGAATATCATTGAGTCAAGTGGTAAGTACAAGATAAGTAGTACTAGTAAGTATAAGCGTATTACCTACATTATATTAATATTTGAATAAATGGAAGATGTTAATAATGCAAACGTTTTCTTTTATTTATTCTAGAGCTCGGTTCATTTCATTGTTAACACGGCTACAACTAACTTAATAACTTTAGTTATTTTAAAAAGAAGTTCCTTATTATGGCTGTTCACGAAACTATTAATTAAATATTATACCATTTCAGATTGGTTGGGCAATAATATGTTCATTTAAATACGTAGTTACGGTCCTTATTGGTTTCTTCATCACGGGCTTGTCAGCTTGCATGTACCTAGCAGTACCAGTGTTCATTGGAGAGTTCAGTCAGGAGAGCATTCGAGGTAACCCAATAATAACAATAAATGCCTTTTATTTCAGATACTTATATATTTCTATCATCGCATTCATTCCTAGCGTGTGTGCCCTCTTTTGCAAAGGCCTCCTCGTCATTTCTGCCTGCACTGTCTGGCATGTGCCACGTGCTGTTTGCTTACTCTGGTTTATCCACGTTGTAAATTGTGTTCTTCTTTTCCGTTTATCGTACCTTGGGCACCAGTTGAATACTTCGTTGCTCCACTTTTCTGTTCCTTTTGCCATGTGCTCCGCCCATTTTCATTTCTACCTAAGTTTATTTATTTTCATTGTGTGCTATTAATTAAATATTCTTTATTTTATATTTTCTCCTTTTCCCTATTATACTTCGTTCCATCGATCTTTGACGCACCTGTAGCTTTGTATGCTGCGCTTAAGTGTGCCCCCAAGTTTGAGATCCATATTATGTTAGTACAAGTAGTGTATTAAAAAGCTTCCTTTTAATTATCATGCTCGTTTTCTTATTCATGACTTCTCTAAGCGTCCAAAAGCTCTTCCAAGGTTTTGCTACACTTGTGTCATAGATATTGTGATATTGTATAAAAGTGTTGTTTAAAAGTATTATTTTCTTACTGAAATTGGTAATTACTGCTACTAAGACCTAGAATTGTGCTTTCCGTGTCAAGTTCTGTGACCATCCTCTCCAATGCATCGCGTGTTGAGGCAAATACAATCAGGTCGTCTGCAAACCTTAAATGGGTCAATCTTTCGCCGTTTATTGTTAGTCCGTATTTATACCAACTGTGAAAATAGTCATAAATAAGACAAAATCAAATATCGTTATATTATAATACTTATAATTATTTTTTGAATTAAGTTAAATATTATATTTCAAATGGCAAATGAGCAAAAGGCTCACCTGAAGTTAAAAGATAAGCTCTCATATGTACAGAAGATTAGCCAACCTTATCTTGTTTGGATTTAATAAAAGTACTAAGAACTAGTACGTTACGATGAATAAGCATAATTGTATAAATCCGAAAATTCAGGTTCATTAACCGCTGGCGCGTTAGTTCTCTTTCCTGTGGGATCGATGGTGAGCTATCTCCTCGGAACCTTGGACTACCACACGATGAACTACACCTGTCTCACCATCAGCACCGTGGGAACTCTGATGATGTTTTATTTGCGAGAATC
Organism: Pieris melete; assembly: GCA_963693345.1. Lineage (NCBI taxonomy): Eukaryota > Metazoa > Arthropoda > Insecta > Lepidoptera > Pieridae > Pieris > Pieris melete. Next base: position 637,096 of record CAVNZK010000134.1, on the reverse strand, counting down.
ACCTTTATATCTTATGAAAAATGGTTTGGAAAAGGTGGGATTTATACTACACTAAATAGATTGAGAATATTAAAGATATATTAAACAAGATTTAAAGACACTTTTTCTTATTTAAGTATTTTTATACAATGAATTATTTTACGAACTAAAAAGTTTGCACCTATAGCACTATAATTTTACAGGAAGCCGCCGTTGTAATAGCATATTATAGAAGTGTAACAGTTGGTAGTAAGGAGGTTCAAGAAGAAATTGAAAACATCAAACGTGCTCTCAACCCTGACTTAGACGGTAAGAGCTACTTCTCAACTTATTTCTCGTAAATAAGAAAGATGTCGCCTGAAAGATTAATATTGTAAATAACAATATTACCAATGTAGCCGGGGCCTATCTCGCGAGACGCGTAACACGAATGAGTATGATTTTAATTTATGTTATTTTCCTAAATCTTTTTAGTCAAATAGAGATGGAATAAAGTCCCTGGACTTAATGACAGGGGAGTAGATCGAGAAAAGAAAAAAGAGACTATTAGTTGGCTGTTAAAAACTTTATGTTATCTTGCATATACAGTTAACGATGAACAAACAGATTAATTGAAACCTATATTTACCTAACCTATACAATTGGAAAATTCCCACTCACCGTCATTAAAAATAGAACTAGCTTATTTATATAATAACATTACTAAAGCAACGTATAATTTCGTAGATTCTACACCTGAAACAGAAAAATTGCAACCCAATCCCAACAAGCAGCGAGAAAAACTTAGCACCTGGCAATTTTTGAGTAAGTAAGCGATATATATTCTCATAGATGTAAATTTAAACGGTATCATTAATTAATTATACATATATTTTATTTAAAAAAATATTGATTTATTTTACAGAAGAATACCTATAATCGTGATATTGTTAGAAACCCGCTGTGGTTTGTATAAATGCGTCCGTACATTTATACAAACCACAACAGTCTTGTTTAGGAGCGTGACAAATGTATTTAAAGTAGTTTTTTAACTTACTTTTTATGTTGGCTAACGTTAGGCTATCTAATAACTGTTCTCTCGCCATATACGTTGTTTTCTCTTGATGTACATAGCCGAACGTGCGTTACCGCGTTCTATTATATACCTAATTAACTTTAATTCTAAATTTGTATTGTGGTAGTTTAAGAATAGTTATACCGGAACGAGTTGAAAATCATAATTGCTAATGAACGAAGATCTTCGATTAAGATTCATTCATTAGAAGTCTTAATAATACATAACATCAAGTGATATAGCGAACATTATATTCCCTTTTTCAGAGAAGTCCCGTTCTACCCGTCGTGCTCTCTTTTTATCCCTAATTCTCTACACCGCAGCAGTATTCCAGGGTCAAATAGTGGTTCAAGTGTATGCAGAACCTTTATTCAGTGCAGCGGTTCCCAGTATGTCTGCTACTCTTTGCAGTGTGTTATTCGCAGCGGTTACAATTTTTGGAGCTCTGATTGTAGTTTATCTAGTGGACAGATTGGGTAGGCGGGTGAGTCATTAATTAAATTATTCGCCATATTATTAGTTATTATTTAGTTCTATTTATCTCAATAAATAAAAAATCTTGAATAATGTTAGCTCTGATCTTCAAAACCGGTTACATATTTTGTGCTAAAGACACACACGCAACATGATCCAACAAATACAATAAAATTCCTAGTTTTTCTGAATTTCCGAGTTGTAGTGGAAACAGTGTCGAAAGCTTATGGCTAGATCAAGAATAACACTAATACACCTTTGCTTTTCATCTTATTTTATACTATTAGTAGATACCACCAATCCAGCAGTTGCATCTTGTGTAGATCTATTGTGAGAACCCAAATTGATAGTTTACAAATATAAGTATTTCTGTAATTTTAGCGAGTGTTCGAGGAAGAGAAATGGGACGGTAGTTTTCATTTTATTGCCTGATTCAGGGAAGATACCTTGTCAATAGTAAGATCGCAGATATAAGAAATTGGTGCAGCAATGTTTATTTAATTAAATGTATCACCTGGCGCAGAATTAGGCTTGAGAGAGCTGTTACTTCTTATAATTTCTTACTAATCACAAGGAAGGACTAGAAAAGCCAATCTATTACCCACCAAACAGAAATAACCGTTTATAAGCTAGGTGTGCTACTCCAGTCCACCGCTTGCAACTATATAAAGCGTAAATTCGGCCCCACATGGAGTATTGTTCTCACCTCTGGGCGGGGGCTCCCCAGTACCAGCTCCTTCCACTTGACCGTATTCAACGAAGAGCGGTTCGAATCGTCGACGACCAATCCCTCTCCGAGCGGCTTGATAGTTTGGTGTTGCGCAGAGATGTGGATCTCTGCATCTTCTACCGCATTTACCATGGAGAGTATTCAGAGGAGTTGTTCGGATTAATACCTGCAGCTGAGTTTAATATACAGAATACGAAATTCCACCCGTATCACCTCGGCGTCCGCCATTCGACAACTGAGCGTTTTTCAAGGGAGTTTTTTTTCACACACCACCACTTTATGGGACCAGCTGCCCACTGAAGTATTTCCGAACCAATTCGACTTAGGGTCCTTCAAGAAAAGAGCGTACCAATTCTTAAAAGGCCGGCAACGCACTCGCGAGCCCTCTGGCATTGTAAGTGTCCATGAGCGGCGGTATCACATGAGCCTTCTGCCCATTTGCCCCCTGTTCTATAAAATAAAAAAATATATATCGAGAGACTTTTCAAGGGATTTTTCATTCCTGTAAATCAAGCAGTTTGTTAAATTAAGTTTCCATATTTTTATTTAATCTTAAGGATGGTGCCTGCATCATGTAATTGTTTGAGGTTCTGAAGGATGTTATTACAAACAAATAAGTATACAAAAATTTAACAGACTGCGAGGATGACCACAATAGATTAAAAACTTAATTGTGATCGTTAATTTCTAGCCGCTGATGATTTACTCTTCAATATTGGCATCAATATTCGCAGCATCTCTTGGCACGCAAATCCAATTTAATTGGGCTCCGAATTGGATGACAGCCGTTTTCATATATCTCTTCTGTTTCTCCTACACACTGGGTGCTGGGACTATACCTTTTACCATGAGTGCGGAGATATTTTTGCCAGAGGTATGCTATAAGTTTTACCCATCATCCTTGTATATGGCTATCGTGAGTTGTTTAATCATACCTATTAAAAATAATCCACAATTTGCTTTGTTTTATCTAGTGAATAAGTGTAGGTAGAGAAAGGATCGGAAGTTAATGATTTTTTATTTACTTCACTTCACTTTATTTATAATGGCGACATCTGTGTTAATCACAATTCCGCCAATGTCACGTTCTAAGTCTTCACACAGTGAGGATAAATTTGATAGATTGAATTTAGGGTATGTTCCGATATACACTGCGAGTACTGTATAGTGCTCCCACTGTTCAAAAATTCGTTCCGCTATGGACTGCCAGTATACAGCCGCAGCGTCCTAGGGAAATATATGACGTCACAAATCCCCGCTATACTTCTACTGCGAGCACTGGCGTTTTCGAGGTAAGATACTCGCAGTGCTTTGATCACGTGATCAATCCAAACCACTTGAATGCCTAACGGCTGATATAACTTACAGTTTAATAACAAACATTTAAAATTCTAACTTACTTTCTTTGTAGTATTAATTCAATTGACAGTTAATATTAATATAGATTTTTTTAATGCGATAATACTCCAATAATAGTTTTTCTTGTTGAATTGAAAAACTTTGATGCACTCATTTGAAAACTGTGTCGAAAAATTGTAACCAGTATAGCTTGCTATAGAGAAACGGTTTCACAGGGAGGCCGGGGTTCGAAGTTCCAATTTTTGAGTAAGACGTAATATGAATGTAATGTGAAAGATTAAAATCCACGATACCTGTATAAATATAATCAGAAATTATCCTTGTTTCCAATTGTAAAGTCAAATTCATTGAAATAATAATATATTTTGGCACAGGATATTTTTTTTGTAGCAAGTCGACACGGAACAACCCGCCCCACAAAGGGGCTGGTTGTTCCTTAGTTGAGGTAAGTTGTTCCGCTGTCAACTCCAATCATTAATGAGGTAATAGTATACATATTAGATGGAAAAGTATGTATAAAATAAATAATTTTCTGAATATTTGTGAAAGCTTCATTTATAATATGAATAAAGTACAAAATTTTAATGATTACGACTTATTTTCAACTAACAGGCTTTAATGAAAACAAAACTATAAACAAAATAGTAGCAAGTATTAATACTAATAATGTAATACGACCTTTTAAGTAGGGCTTATGTCTAATAAACATCTATAATATTAATCAACTTTGACAAACGTCAATTTGTTAAAAACCAAACCATTTATTTTAATTAAAACAAAAAGAAAAATCAACAAATTTTAACATTTCCAACAAAAGTTTCTATATTCAGTCTCATAGCATTTTCTTTACTGAGATCAATAATCTAATTAAAGGTTTACTTAAATTATAGTTTTATTTCAGTCTCGCAGTGCTTAACAATTCTTACACGTCATGACGGATTCAATCCATTGTTCACCTGGTTGTGAATTAGAATATGAGTCGCAACATATTAAACAATACCATTCCAGGCTGTCTTCTTCACTATCACTTCCATGATTATCTTTCTGCAGGATTTTCCGAGTCGCATTTTCTTTACCATTTACAGATTAACGTGTCACTATAGAATTGCGCTTGTTTTCACCGGTCGCCTTTTTCTTTCCGACTCCTTTTTGAATTTCCTTCCCCTTTATTTTCCTATTGCTCTTTCCTCTTCTTGCGTTTTCTTCAGCCAAAGCGTTCTTTTCAGGCGTATCTGTCAGTATTGCTGATTTTCTTATTCGTCGCATATTTGTTGTAGATGATCTCGGTGGTGCTTTAGGTAAGGGTTTAACAGCTTCTTCTTTTCTTCGGATTTCTTTTCAGAAAATCCGTGAACCAATCAGCTCCAGCTTCCTTATTTCTATGCCAAGAGACTAGAATGTTAGGCATGTCAAATTTAACAGCACTACTATATGCTAACTTCCTCACTTCTTCTGGCAAGAGACCAAAGTAAATTGATGCACATTTTAACAAATAATCTGCCAATGTCCTGGTCGTGATTGAAAACCTGTCTAGAATAGTAACCCACAGTTGGTGTTAAACCGGCTTTCAACTTTTAATGTCATATGACATATTTCTAGTTCCCGAGCTACCGTTTTAAGCTTACGACCAGATTTAATAACAGCATCAGCTCCCCGCTGCAAAAGGTCTATCGAAACCTTGCCCCGTTCGATTTTCCGTTTATAGATTCTCATCCTAAAAAAATATTAGTTTTATTATTTACGTGTTTCATTACGGGGCACGTTGTTCCCCGGAACAACTAGCCCCACACTAGAGGAACTTTGAACCCCAAATTCCATTTTCAAAGTGACCTCCAATAATTATTGAAGAGGTTATAAAAAGCCTACAATAACATTTAAAAGATATTCACTATAGTTGGCCCAACCGATAATTGCAAGCTACTCACAAATAACTAGAAAAATGATTGATATAGACCAAAAAGTTTAAGAATGAAAATATTTACTTACGTGACATTTATGTGTCACTAATCGGTTACCGCTCTCACACGCCGACAGAACGTTACTAAAATGGGTGATGCAATAGCGTGATGGTATGACGTTTCGCGACGCACTTCACACTTATTGCTATCTCTTTTCTTGGCGGAGTTATTCGGATCGGAACAACCTACCCCCGGCACTTTGAACCCCGGCCTCCCTTATACTAAATTGACGGTACTCTGTACAGTGGTCGCAGTGTATATCGGAACATACCCATAATCTAAGCAGTGTTACCCAAAACAAAAATGACATTACAATAAAGACAACACACACAGACATCTAATAATATATACAAGAGGGATGGGAGGGAAAGTAGGGAGTTAAGGTTACATGGACGAGGGAAATCTGGAGAAAGATGGTCAAATAACGAGATTTTTAATTTAGGTCCTTTGCCATATTTTTGACATTTTATAGTTATTTATTAATGGTTATGCTTGATAGCTATTAAAGTGTAAACTACGGCTTCATATACATATGTCGTGTGTAACATAGATATAACGGGATATGCCAAATGCTATTATTTAAATAAAAAAATGATTTTATTTCATTGTCTGTGATTGTCTGAGCTGCTTTAAATTAAACTAATTTTGTTCTAATTAATATTTTAATTTCAGATAAAAAATTTCGCTACGATAGTCTCATTCGAATATTCTTTCCTTGGATGTTTCTTTGTTTTATTTATTTTTAATCCTCTTGTCGCTGCACTGGGTAAGTTTTGGTTCCAAAAACCATTCTGGAATTTACAGTGTATATTATGAATGTCTTCGTTATTCTATTATATTTTAACTTTTAAATGTCTTTGGCTTACGCCGGTACAACGAAATATCTAATAAGGTTAACTAACTATTTCATCGCAAATTTAATCTCAAACAATTCGCGTTTATATTCGTTACACAAGTTAAGGTAATATCTGTTTAGTAAGTCTATAGCGATGGTTTTAATGTTCTATTACTTTAAGGAATTTATTATTTTAATATTGTATAATGAAAAAATATTAAATATATTTTTAGGATTGGGCACATTATTTTGCATGTTTGCTGGAGTATGTCTAATGACTGCAATATTTTGCTATTTCTTCATGCCAGAGACGAAAGGATTAACAGTGGATGTGATACAACACAAATTTTATTCGCCAAGATCTCAAAATAATGTTTAAGTATTATACTATGTTTTTCTAATAAATACCAAAATATATTATGACTTTCTTTTTTGATAAATTGTGTGCATATGTCAATTGACTAAAATGTCATAACAATTTAACAATTGTGTGATTGACACTTCGAAGAAAAAAGAAATATTGTTTATTGTTATTCGCCTATGTCAACATAAACAAATGAAAATAATGTAATTTTTGGGGAAAAAAATGGACACCTAAGGAAATAAAATGAAAGTAAATGAAATGAAATTTAATTGTCTGACGTACACACTACACAGGCATTTAAGAACTCAAAATTTTGTCCCTTAAATAGCCACCCAATTAATAAAACAATCATAAAATGAAATAGAACTTTAATAATCAAATAACAATTAACATTAAAACTTTGGCTATATCTCAAAACAAAACTAACAATTATTTGTACGTTTGGTAACATTGTGTGCTAGTATATATCACTGCTCAATATCTAAATGTATAGAATGTATAAAATTGTACTTATATATTATCTTTATCACGCTCGTGAAAAAGAGCAATTCCATTTTGACTTAGAAATAACTATGACTTATTCCTACCAGAAACTGGAAAATGCAACTGTCTCTTTCTTACACTAGCTATGCCTATATGGCAAAATCCTTTATTACACCATCTATATAAAATAATGCACTTTTGCCTGGGGATGTATGTACGAGCCAATATTTTGGTCACTCAGGCTTTCTTAGTTCTATAAGTATGACGAATCGTCCGGAGTTACGCCCCGAGAAGTTAGCCAGACGCAGGCACTCTCTTCAACTGTTACATTGCATTCATTCGTTACATAGCAATTAATATTTAATTATTTCACTTATATTCTATTGTTGTACGCGAGTGGTTAATATAGAGTCTAACTAAAATCCTCAATTATTTAAAGCACCCCGATGACCCAGGAACCGTATAAGCTTCTTTGATTAAATTGATAAAAATTGCCACGCCCACAAAGCGTAAAGAGCTCCGAATATTTTCTACTGAAACTGTAAAATGATATTCATATGAAATTGCTCAAATAAGTTATTTGATTTCGACATTTTCACTGCATTGTAATAATTGCGTAAACCAAAGGCAATTATGTACTGAGAACTAAATAAGTATTATTCTAAAAACGTGACAAAATTTAATTTCAAATCAAGCGATATTTTACTATTTGGAAATTTTATTTTAACTCGTACTCATTGTGAAAGAAGGATGTTGTGGGGAATGAAGGAAGCTCCAAATCAAAAGAACTGACCGAGCCGAGTCTAGACGTAGTATATGTTCAATACAAAATATATATATATATATATATAAATAGCTAATGTATGTTACGTATTTTTCGCGCTAAGGCATCTGTTTTAACGAGAATTCGCCATTTATTAATTCTCACTACGTAGACTCCTGCGCATTCCGGTATTCGAACACGCTTCCTCTTTCCTGGAACATTTGTTGGGACTGGACAGTTTCTTCGTTTGTCCGTTTGAGGCCATTTCCGAAGCCACCTCCACCGGGAGAATGCATGATGTATTTATCCTAAAATATGTAAATCATAAAATTTACTAAAAAGCCGACAGCGCACTAGCTCTTCAGCGTTGAATAATCAAATATAATTTAAGTATCTTACTTCCCGGTTTTCGCATAATATTCTAGTAATTCTAGGAAATAATATACATTTCGATACAGATCCCTTTCGGTTATTTGTTTTGAAAAAGGTAACGTTGTTTTATTAAAAAAGTATTGTAAAATAATAGGCGCAATAAAATTCATAATATTTTTTTTTTAAAAGGACTTTAAAATATCATACCCCAGGATAAGCCTCTATGGACGCCTTTCCTCCGAGATTCATAAGTCTTCCGCCAGCTCTCTGCAGCAGGTTCAGACCCACGGCTCCAGATGAACCACCTTCAATTAAGTTTTTAGAGGTTTTCTACTAATCGTACTGTTGCGAGCTAAGGGTTCGTCGATGGAAAAGATGTGGAACTAGCCAGTAAAGGTCACACACACACACCACGTCCCACACGGGGGCAATGTTATTGTTAAGGGGGTTATTACAAAATTTATAAAAATTATTTGGAATTCGAATTTCAGCTTAACACATTCAAGTTCACATCTAAGTTTTTAAGAGCGGCCAACCCGTTTCTTTTCATACAAACGCTCGTACGTGATTATGGCGTTGTAACATATATTTCTTTGAAACTTTTGAACTAATAGGCACCTTGTGCACTATATCTAGGTTTCTATTAAATCGCGTATTCAAAATTTTAAGAAACAAATTCAGTACAAACCTCCAAAAATCAGCCCTTTTGCACAAATTTTATATGAAGTTTGGGCGTTTATAATATCTTAATTGAATTAATTGTAACCGGAAAGAAATATTTGCATAGAAACCTTGTAAATGTAATGGAGTTTCTAAATGTAAAACTTTTTTTTCATAATCTTGTAAGGCTTACGAAAAAACATCGTATTTCTTGGAACAAGTTTTATGAAATTTCCGCACACAATTTTTCTTTCAATGTTATCGCGTTCTCACTTGCTGACATTGCGCTCGCGTTGACGTTCGTCGGACGGGGAAGGGTACTCTTAAGTTAAAGTTAAGAACAATTCAATATTTAAATATTAAAAATTATGTATGTTACATAGTGGGGCATTAGAAAGATTAAGGTGGGGCTTGGCGCAAAAACCGTTGAGAAGCACTGCTCTAGAATATACCTTGATCTTGGAGTCCAGGCCTGAAATCGGGTTGCCTAATTTATTTACAACTATGTTTTGTAATTGTCTAAAAAAATTTATGACATTTTCTGTGTTGTGTCTCTTGGCTAGTCTAAAACCACGTTTGAGTTAGCTTTGAATCACTCCAAGTTCTGGAAAATTCTTTCTTTAATTCATTTTGGTAGTAAAACCCGGCGAAACGTTGCATATCAATATTCAATTAAACAAACATACCATTAATCCCATAAGGTTGAAAAACTCTTCTCTCGGTGAGAGCAGAGAGTTGTACAGTCCTTCTGAACACCAGCTCTCTAACCACCCCATCACCTCCACAGAACACACCTGAAATATGTATACATTCATTAATATAAGCTCTTGTGTATTCATTTATTCCCTTTGGAGTAATGTTTAAGTTTAATGTTAAGAGTATGTCGTTTGAGTCTTAATGATTGCATACTTAAGCCTTCGAGTGAAAGAAAGATAGATGCGGCGCAAGCGTACAATGAGCGTAATGGGACAATGTGCGTAACGGGACAGTGAGTCATGGTTTTGGTGCGTGTAGCCGGCGTTCATCGATTCAAAATCATAAATTAATTAAGGAAATTTTAAAGCCTTAACAGAATTAAAAATAACAATTTGTATATGTCATACAGTAACTAATAAATATTCTCAATGGTTTTTAAAATCTTGTCAAATAGCCTAATGAATCACAGACTCTTACCTAAACCCCCAGAATTGGGTCTCAAGGAGAACGCCGTGACCAGGATAGGATATCTCGTCTCCACAATTTCCACGTCCGTGATCCGAGTGTTCGTCATGTGTGTATGTACACCGCCCGTGCCGTGCCAGGATGGACCCTGAAATAATATATCTACCTTACAACAGATTTAAAATAACTTTAATTGACTAAGGCTTGGCCTTCAAAGTTTCTTTTCTCTTCTTGATTTATTGCAATTAAGGGGTTGTATTTCTGTTTTTTTTGAAGTGACAACGTCTTATAATTCGATGGAGCCGAAACGCACGAAAACACATGACGCATGCGGCGTTACCTCGCTCTGAGGCGCTCCATTTGAGGCTTGAAGTGCAAGCGAGAGCGCGGAACGAGCGACAAAGAGGCACAATCGGACTCAGCGTTCGGCAGCGTTCGCTCGTAAAAAAATTTATATATAATATATATATATAATATTTATGCGTACAAATAAATGTAACTTAATCAATTCAATTGTGATTTCCATTTACCTCCTTCTCTTTATAAATACTTCTAAATATTATCTATCAAACAAATAAAATTAAAATTTTCTTTTGAAAAATGCAACTATTCCATCAGTATTTTCTTATGACGTTGTCACGTTCAACTTCAGTAAACAGATTTTACAGACAACAGATTTTTTAATTATACGAACATTTTCATGCTTTCAAAGTCTGCAAGATTTATTATTTTTGCACGATATTCTAAATGGGCGGATAGGTAAAGCTATTTGCTAGCTTTACCCCCGTATGCAACAAGATACTCATAATTGTTCCCTGTGCCTTGTACGAACAGCATCGGCATAATTCCCGGCGAATTATGATTCCTACACACACACAGAACATAATCGGGAAGAGTTGACTTTATTTGAGAGTTGTAACCATTTCTTTTTTCTTTAAAACATCAAGTTGTTGTTTGTTTAAAGTTTAATTACAGTTTTCTATTTTAATCTCATTATGTACTTAATTCACTTGTTTTTTGTTTCGTTTATCAATGTAATTTGTTTTGGCTTTGTATATTGTCTAATATAGATTGGATACTTACCGCCCCACTTCCCCCCGCCACAGTCTCGTAATATCCCCAATCACTCTCCCCTACTGTCAAGTTGTTCATACAGCCTTGAGATGCCGCACACACCTGACAATTATTTATATATTTTAAATAACAATTATTTTATAATATTAAATTAAGGTATAGCGATCTCTTTAGACTTCTTAAATGTAAATGTATGTTTGTCCACAACTTTCCCAAAAGCTAGTAGTAGTAGATAGATGAGATTCGAGTAGATTAGATATATTCCAAATAAGAGAACGCGCAAAAGTTTATCCAAATCAGTTCAGTATTTTTTGAGTCGGTATTAACGGGCATTTAAATTCCATTTTTTTTAATTATTAAAATACTAACCTGAAAAGCCTTCAACACAACATCGACGACCCGTTGCGACGTCAGCACATTTCCGCCCACAACAGCCGCTTCCTCCGAAGGGTCGAGGATTGAGTTTGCCGGGATTATCACTTTCACAGGATTCAGGCAACCCTGAAAGAAATACTTCAAAGTTAAATCTTATTTTTAACATTCATTATATACATCTGTTCGAAATTAAATATTGTTATAAATTTTAATTCGGCCAATCTTCACATTTATTTATTAATTGAGAAAGATTTAGCTAATAACTAACCGACTCAATATAAAGTCCCTTTTTACTTTCATTAAACAAATTATTTCTTATACATATAATTAAGTATTTATTTATTTACACTTCGTTACCATACTATATAAAAAAGGGTGCGTGTACTTATGTACGCGCGTAAGAAGTTATACTTCTTTGGCATTATAAAAAATAGTTTTTGATTGCATGCAAATAATTAATTACAATTAAATAATCAAAGTCTGGAAAAGGAGTCATTATAGTCAAAAAGTTCAGTTTACATTTGAAAAATTAAATAAATAAATATTTATTATTATTCTCTTACATTAAGTGTAACATAAATTCTAATATTATGGGAATGTTGTTTTTAAATTATGTCCAAATGCCGTAGCATCTTCCGTGGGCAACTTCATTCTGTTAATTTTTAGTCACGGTGCGCGCGCATCATAAAATTTCACTCTCATAAATTTTTCATAACGCACCTAAAGAAGTATAACTTCAAAATACATAAGTTATTAGGAAACAGGCTGCCTTATCGCTAACAAGCGATTTCTTCCAAGCAACCCTAATATGGAACAATAAAAAAAGAAACACATACAAGAAGTGCATAATTAAATAAAACAAAAAACTCAAAATAACATGTAAAAGTGTCATTTGTAATGTTAAAAGGAATCAATCTGAATTAATAATCTCTCTAAACTAAATCGGTTAATGACGATACCCATATCGATGGAGTGACGATAATTCTCCGAAATAACTTTTAATATTAAAATAAATCACCTGATTAAGTGGTACATCATGTCCCACCATACACCTCAAGCAGTAGATGATAGCAGACAGAGTTATTGCTCTCGGGGCATTGAGGTTACCCCAAACCTCTATACCAGTTCCCCTGCAAAAAAAGTTTAGTAGGTACAGTGAAGGAATCGTGAGAAAACCATGTCTTAGACCCAAAGCCGAGAGAATGAGAGAAAGAGAATGCTAACCTACTTCCCAAAAATGTTTGAATAAATCAGATAAAGAAATCCCAATGGTGCTACAATCTTATAGCAGGAAAAGGCAGGAGGCTCACCTGATGTTAAGTGATACCGTCCGCCCATGGGCACTCACATTGCCAGGAGGCTCGCAAGTGCTGAACTATTAAGAAATGGTACGCTCTTTTCTTGAAGGACCCTAAGTCAGGAAATACTAAAGTGGGCAGCTGGTTCCACATAGCGGTGGTGCGCGGCAAAAACTGACTGATGGTATTTTGTATTCTGCCTTGATGTCCGATGATGAAACTCAGCTGCAGGTATTAGTACGAACAACTCCTCTGAACAGAACTTCTAGGTTTTGTATCTGTCTGTTTCATGATCACTCATTATATCTAATAGGCAAGTATAGGTCGGTTATCGAAAGCTGGCGCGTTCACAATACTCACACTAATGCAATTTCACTATACAGTATGTTTAAAAGTATGACTTTTGCCAAGCTATATATTTTAGTCTACTCTGGTTTTAGTAAGGTTGGTTGGGTTGGGGTTTGTGTTTTTTTCTGGATATGATATATTTATACGATAATATAACATATTATTTTGATTACGTACTTCACTAACAATTCTTTCATTAAACTGTTTTTAGTAAGATGCTTAAAATAATGAAAAAATTGTACACTATTTCACGAGATTGTCCTGTTAATGTTCTGCCGGAACCAATTATTTCATAAGACATTTTTTTCTAAATATTCTAACTTCCAACCAAATAAGTAAACAATCACAGACAAAATTATAATGAGAAAAAAGATCAACATGTATTTATAAACAATAGCAAAAGCAAAATAATAACTGTCTCTTTTATACCCATAAGCGTGACCGAGCGCGAGTGAGACGGACAGTTTTTTCATGATGGATATTCAGTGTGACGTCACGTCTCGCGCTTATTCACAGACACTACACAAGCACAAAGTGTAGATGTGTTGAAGCCGCCAGCTTTAGATAACAGACCAATAAGTGTCTGATAGATAGATAGGCTCCTTCATCGTACCAGCGGGTGTTAAATGCGTACAAAGAAAGCCTTAGTGGCCAAAACAGTCATAAAGTACAGTACAACTTACGTAAAATCACAAATAGCTGATCCCTGGTCTTCATCAAGGGTGACCGTGAGTACTATTGGACTGCCATTATCCATGTGTTCGGTGGCCTTTAATATTTTTGTTCCCGTGTTTTTTAGAGATTTTCTAGCAATTTCCTGGAATTGAACTTGGCACTTAATTTCTAAACATATTTATATAAAATAAATGAAATCAGTGGTGCTACAACCATTTTAGGTCTGGGCCTCAGATTTCTGTATCTTTCATATTCATAAGTCAATCAAATAGGCAAGAAGGTGATCGGCCTCCTGTGCCAGACACACGCTTTGACGGTTTTGGTCTAACGCAACCCGGTTTCCTCACGATGTTTTCCTTCACCGTTCGAGAAAAAGGTTAAATGCGCACATAGAAAGAAAGTCCATTGGTGTACAGCCGGGGATCGAACCTACGACCTCAGGGATGAGAGTCACACGCTGAAGCCCCAAGGCCACCATTGCATATATTTAATATAATAATTAATCATATAAAATTAAAAATCAAGAGAATTTGTCAGAGTTATTTAAATAGGAAAAATGAAGTCTCGTGTACCTTAAGCATATCCCTAACTGCCAATTCAGCGTTCTTCTGTATGTGCGCCATGTACGCCTGTACCACTGGAAGAGTGTACTCGTCTATCAGCTCACCGACTAATTGGATCCCCTGAAAATTACATTTAGCTTTAAAGTCTAGTAGAAGACAATACCGACAAAAATAAATTTTATGGTTATTTTGTTTTTGTTTATATAGGGGGCATAACAGGGGGCAATCGGGCAAGAGGCTCACCTGATGTTAAGTGGCATTTAGTGAGTGTGTTGCCGGCTTTTTAAGAATTGGTACGCTTTTTGTAGAGGCGTTGTTGTTAGCTAATTGGTAGCGCACAAAATCATCACTTCTCTTTTCCCCACCCGTCGGCGATTTTGTCGTTATCTGTACAGCCATGTGTATCTTTGTGTGCGTTATGTGTTCGGTCGTGTGTATAGTTGCGTGCGTTACGTGTACGGCACGGAGGACGTAACCTGTAGCTATTCTCAGCAGCGAACAGTTCACGCCAACGAACGAAATACAGAAGCTTTTTCCTCCTATATTTTTTTCGCTAGCTTTTCTTAATTGTTCTCCTTTCATTTTAAACTTTGCTTAAGTGTGCTGCGTAATAATTGTGAATATAAGTTATTTTAATTTAAAATTTAGAAAGTTAAAGAGGAAATCGGCCGGTCTCATTACCCGGGTTTTGGGGTTGGTCAAAAAGACCCTTACTTGGTATACCCATTAGACACATGGGAAGATGGAATAAAAGGGATAGCGGAGAAGGATTGGAAAATGGTCTCCCTCCCCCTTCGGAGGTCGTGTACTAATGTTAAACAATGATGACAAGGATTTAATGTTCGTGATTATGTAGTATTTGAATAAAGGCTATTAAGTTATTTCAGTACTTATGACGTTTCTATTCTAACCTGATATACTCCTACATGCATATCTAACTCTCTATAGATAAATATTACATACCCTCTGATTGGCCGCTACCTGCGCCTTTAAATCCGATAAATTATCAGTTAGGTTCCTCGTACCCGAACAACCTGGTACTTCCCCAGGTTTCATCAGCTCTGAAAAAAAACCCATAATCAATTTTTCTCATTTCATTCAATATGTATGTATTTTGGTGGTTCGAAAAGACCTGTTCTGCAATTTGTATTTCAAGTCTAAATCTGTTCTTGAACCCTGTCACTAGTAGCTCTGAACTAAAAAGTTCATATAAGGCATTGATATACAAAAAAACCCAAGATGCACAGTCTCGAATAAAAGTAACGCTCGAAAGTGTCCCGAAACATTATTTCTGTCCCTTTCTATAACAGTATGTCTATAACAGTATATGTTACAAGCATATATTATTGCAAAATAAACCTTACGCGAATTGCTTAAAGTTGTTATTACAACGCAGTGTTTACGTACTTAAAGCAATAAAATTTTACGACCGACCGTGGTCGGTAGGACAAGGTATTGAGTGGAGTCGAACATGACTTTTTTATTTATAACTATTTAACATAATTTTAAATTTATCCGACTTTTCGGGTGCTTTACAGCGTGCGTGGTCACGGTGACTGAAGACAAAAGGTGTTGGATGTTAAATAGTTGTAAATTTATAATAATACATAACTTTAATCCGGTTAAAAAGTTTTTTCTAATATTGTATTGTATGTTAAATTTGCTACCTCCTAACCTACACTTATATAGCGTAAATATATTTGTCAAAAACTACACACAAAAAAGTTCAAAAGTACATAAATTTATTTATAAAAAAAAACACAAATAAATAACATCGACTCCACTTATAGACGCGAGACTATTTGAAATGAGCGCACAATTTAGAATGTTGCGCTCATTTTTTGAGGACGTTTTTTAGACGATGAGTGTGCATCTTGGGTTTTTTGTATATCAATGATATAAGGGTAGTATTTAATTACGATTGCATAAATTGACCTCATCAGGGTGAAAACTAAGATCACCGACGGGCTAAACCACGCCTTACAGCTGAAATAGTAATAGGCAGGCCATACTGGCTGGAGAACTGGCAGTAAATGTAAAATTAGAAGCATTAATATGTATTTCATGACAAGTCATAACTGTACATTATGTTACCTATGTGATTAAAAAAAAAAGCAAACGTGGGAAGACCACAAAAGCGATGGAACATACTTAAGCTTTCTTGGGAGAAGTGGATGGAGGAAAAAAAGCACAGATCCAAATGTATCGATCCCAAGTAATGAAAATAACAATAGCTAACACAGACGAAGTGTAAAATAACAAAACTAATATCCATTTGATATCTATTGAAGTGAAACTTCTTTATCGGGGTTGGAAAAAAATTTAGTGTAACATTTTTCGGTTACGCGTCACATGTTTCGGTTACGCGTCACATTTGACCGTTACGCGCGTCTTTTTCTCGTCCCTACCACGGTTGATTCGAAGAGATTCTAAACCATTAATAACAAAAATTTATAATAACTATAACAATGATACTAAAAATTATATTACAATTTATGAAATTCTGTAATAATCTTAGTGGTAATAAGGTAAAATGAAATAATTATTGTATTATTTGTATTCAAGTCTGTGATATTAAAAGCCTTTTGTTAAACTTTATCTAATTTAACTTTATTTAACCAATTTCTGTAAAGTTAGTTGCATATAGATAATTTTTCGAAAAATAAGGTCATAAAGAAGTTTCACTTCTAACGCGTGTACACTAGTACACGCACATTTCTTTTTTAAAGTATGGAATTAAAGTGGCTTTAATTATTATTAATTATAAATAAAAATAAATAAAATAGCCTTTATTGCTGTTTCTATCTTACAATAATACTCATTAATTAATACATGCCTAACATAATTACTTTCTAAATACTTTTCTACTAAATTAAATTTAAATTACTTTCGAAGTGCTTACTAAATTAAATTGGTTTAATCATTGTATGTTCGGCAACTGGATGTTTGTCTGGAACAGCTTGTCTGTCGACAAAGGCCTCCTCTAAAGATTTCCACGTATTCCTGTCTTTTGCTAAACGAGTCCATACCGGACCAGCTATTTTGTTGAAGTCGTCTTCCCATCTTTTCGTTTGCCTACCTCTTTTTCTTCTGGTATCTCTTGGATACCACTCAGTTACTATCCTTGTCCATTTTTCTGTACTTTCTCTCAACATATGTCCGGTCCAACGCCATTTAAGCTGTCTGTAGATTGTGTGTACATTTTTGAATTTTGTTTTCTTTTTAATTTCTTGTAATTTTACTCTATCTCTTCTTTTTATACCTAAAATACTCCTTTCCATAGCGTTTTGGAAGACTTTTAATTTATTTTCTTGCCTTTCTGTTAACGCCCATGTCTGGCACCCATATAATAGGCATGGTATAATGCATGTTTCGAATATTTTCTTTTTTCCTGTCATTGGCATATCTGTGTCCTTCATTATTTCTCTAAGAGACCAAAACCGTTTCCAAGTATTAGTTATTCTTCTCTCTATTTCTTTGTTCATGCAATCATCTGCAGATATAAGTTGGCCCAAATATATGTATTCATTAACATATTCTATTGGTTCGTTATTTACTATTATTTGTTCGTTGTTTACTGTTAGTTGGGCGTTCGTCATAATTTTGGTTTTGGTTAAGTTCATTGACAGACCGGCCTTAGCACTTTTATTGGATAGTTGCTGCAACATAAGTCCCAGTGTTCCTGCGTCCTCTGAGAACAAAATCAAATCATCTGCGAAGCGTAGATGGTTGAGGTTTTGGCCATTTATATTGAGTCCCATTCTGGTCCAGTTTAAATTCCTAAAGATCATTTCTAGCACAGCAGAAAATAATTTAGGCGATATAGGATCACCTTGGCGTACGCCTCTTGTAATAGGAAATTCGTTGCCCGTAGATTCAAGTTTAACTTGTGCGGTACTGGCTGCGTATACGTTTTTAATTATTCGTATGTATTTTGCTTGTACTCCTTGTCTTTTTAGAGCGTCCCATATATAATTATGTTCCAATGTGTCGAACGCTTTGTTAAAGTCAACGAATCCTATGTAGTACGTTTTGTTAAATTCCCTATATTTCTGTAGTATTTGTCTTAGTGTATGAATATGATCTATAGTTGAGAATTTACTTCGGAATCCCGCTTGTTCTTTAGGTTGGTTTTCGTCTAGGGTATTGGTAATCCCCTAAAAATTTAGTATTATTTTTGAAAATATTTTGTAGATATTGGACATCAAACTGATCGGTCTATAATTTCCTATATCACCCTTGTCTCCCTTTTTATGTAGCAGTATGATTATCGATTTAGTCCAGTCTTCCGGGATGGTTTCCTTTTCGAGAATTTCATTGAACAAATCTGTAAGTCTAGGTGCTATCACTGGTGACGTGGTTTTCAGTAGTTCGTTTGTGATTAAGTCAGATCCAGGTGCCTTATCTAGTTTTTGTGATTGGATAGATTTTATTGTTTCGTCTTTTAGAATTGGTTTAATCTCGTCTTTGTTTACTGAACTATAATCATTTATTACTTGTTCCCCTTTTCGACTTTGGTATAAATTTTGGTAGTATTCCGTAGCGATTCCTAGTATCTCTGGTCTTTTACTAGTCTTTTCTCTATTTTTACTTTTCAGATTTGGAATCCAGTCCTTTTTGTAATTCATTTCATTCAGCGCCTTCTTTATTCCTCCTGTTTTTTCTATATATTTTCTTAATGTTGTTATTCTTTTTGTTTTCCGTTCTTTCCTAAGTTGTTCGCTAATCTTTTTGCTTATTTCTGCTATCTTTTGGCTGTTGTTGGTATTACTTTTTCTTTGTTGTATAAGTTTTTTCCCCAAATAATAGTTTGCTTTTAATTGATATAGTTGTCTTAGTAATCGTGTTTACTTTTTTAGTTTCTGTTTTTAATTGATTGAGCAGTCTGTTGTATTTGTCTTGAGTCGATATACATTCTTTTTCCCCATCCATCAGGGATTTTTCGAGGTTGTTCAACAGCAAATCAGTGTTACCGGTGCATTCAATGGCTTTCATGTTGTTGTGAAATTGACGTGCTTTCTTAGCACGTGTTCCTGAGAGTTTTGCTCTTACCATTCTGTGATCTGAGTTAAAATTGAAGTTATTTAATACAGACAAGTCTTTGAAAACTTTTATCTTGTTAGACATTATATAGTCGATTTCGTTTTTATACCGGCCGTTAGGAGAGATCCATGTCCATTTCTTTGATGGTTTCTTTTTGTAAAAACTGTTAAGAATACTTAATTTATTTTCGATGGCGAAGGATACTAGTCGAGAGCCGTTTATACTTCTATTGCCAGATCCGTGATTTCCTATGGTATATTCTTCTCCACTTTTTTGTTTACCAATCTGTCCATTAAAGTCACCCATGACTATTATGTTTTTTGATGCATTTGCAACAGTGGATTGAAGATCTTTGTAAAATCTTTCAATTTTTGTTGTATCTTCTTTTCTTTTTGGTTCGGTAGGTGAATAAGCCTGGATTATAGACCATTGTTGTTCTTTCTCTCCCTCTACAGGTAATTGAATGTTGAGAAGTGCAATCCGTTCTGAAATCCCTCTTAATTCCTGTATGTTTTTGGCGAGGTTTCTTTTAACCATGAATCCGACTCCATATAGTCCAGGCGTCTCCCCGATATGGTGTAGTATGTATTTGCCATGGTCTTCAATTCTTTCCCCAAGTCTTCTCACTTCACTGATGCCAATTATGTCCCATTTAATTTCATCTAGTGCTAATTCTAGTTCTTGTAATTTTTCCATGGTTCCTAGTGATCGGCAATTTATAGTTGCTATATATAGATCGTCATTTGTCTTCCTGTTATTTCTTATCTTTAGAGGGTCTTGGTCATTTTCCCCCACGAGGACCAGTCGGTTTGGGGGAGGTTGTTGGTTTTTAGTTATTTGGTTTCTTATATTTTTATGTTGTTGTTGTGTTTTCCAGTTGCCGATATCTAATTGTTATTGTCTATTATCCACGTTACAGGAGGAGAGGGAGTTAGATCTGCCTCTCATGACATCAAAGGCATTGCGCCTATTATTTTGTAATGTCCGGGCTTGCTGCTTTTTAGCTTGTGAATTGTCTAGCGGCGACGAGGAAATTTCTCTCTTCCTTTTTTCCTTGTTTGAATTAGTTTCTTTTACTACAAGTTTATCGTATTTAAGATATGCAAAGTTGCCTTTCATTCTTTCCTCTTTCAATTTAATTTGTAACATTTTTCTCTTCCCCAACACTTCTTTAGAATAATCTTCTGTTATATATATGTCTTTGAGGTTCTTCCGGACTTTCATTATCTCGTTTTTCTTCCATGAATTGATAAAGGAAAACAGTACGGGTCTCGGTTTTCCGTCTGGGCTTTTCTTTCCGATGCGATAAATTTTGTTTATTTCAAAATCTTCAATGTTTATATTTAAGTTTTTATTAAAAATCTTCTTCACCACTTGAATTAATCCTGACGTAGACTCTTCTTCCTCTTTTAATCCAAAAATAATTATGTTGTTTTCCTTCTTATCTCTTTTCAAATATTCCAACTCCTTTTCAAGGTTCATTATTTTTTCCTTTAAATCTTTGTTTTCTGCTATAATAGGTTTTATTTTTTCATCTATTTTCTCCATGACAGAATTAGTTATAGACTCTTTTAGTTCCATTGTCTGTTTCTGCATTTCGATTTTCATCTTGTCGAACAGAATTTGAAATTGATCTTCCATGTTTTTAGAATTGAATGTAGCCGATATCACTGTGACGTTTATAATAATGCTCAGTCGTATTTACCACTATTCACCGGGTCCATCAATTCGTATATTTATATATTTTTAATCACAACAGTTTATTAATTTTTAATCACGATAGTTTTAATCTTAATAGTTTTTACTCAAAATAGTTTTTACTCGCAACAATTTTTAATCACAATAAGTTTGAGGATTGCACTACCACGACGCTTAAGCTTTGAGCACCGTAACTACAATACCCATATATCAATTTTATTACTCCGTGGTCATATAGCTATTGAATTGCCGCATCCAGTATTTATCGTTCTTGTACGCAATTCACTGCTCCAAACCGGTCCGAAGACGGCGCTGTAGCCACTGCTACTCGATGTTACTTGTTAGCTATGTTGTCGTAGGTCATGGAACAATTTACTCAGATTTAATCCTTTAAGTTTTGGCACTTTTCGACTTCAGAGAACTTTATGAAGTTATTTGGTGGGTTACTAGATAACATTACTACACTATGATCTCGTTAGTTTGAATAATTTTTCACTTTTGCTTTCAAATTTGAATTTAAATCGTAGCGACAAAGTAATTACGTGTTATCGCGGCAACGGCACACACACAACATTATTAATTAAACATTTTTAATTATTAAGTAGATAATTTTTTGACGATATAGGTGCTGAAACTCACCTCTGACCAACTCTTCTTCATTAAATTTCCCTCCGTCGACCAATAACATGGACTTGAAAGCCGCTCCCTCGTGAGCGAGACTGGTGGAGTGGGGAGGCATAGAGCCGGGAGTCAAACCCCCTATATCTGCGTGATGGCCACGCGACGCCACGAAGAATATCGGTTTTTTGGAACTGTGTCGGAAATGATGATTTTGCTTTAACACTCAGATATCACAAAGTAAGGGTCGATTCGACCAAACTTCAATTTATACACGAGTAACTATACCAAGAATAATCTATTCCATGATTTTAATCTCGAGTAAATCCATAGTCGTTTGTCCACGTAATCGATAGTATAATTGCGCTAGGAATAACAATACGCGAATAGCAAGAGAATGGTGAACGAAAATAAAACTCGGCAAATAAATGTTGTTCTACAACGGGACAGTGTAAGAGCATACATCATGTCAACTCGATTTTGCCGTATTATAGTGTGAAAAAGTAGCTTTTAACAGGTGTCAAACGACAACAAAAAGTTTTTATTTCTTGTTTGTTTGAGGCTTTCGTCTAAAAAGGAACTTCTGTTGAGCCCAGTTGAATTTCATTCTAATATTATAGAAAATAAAAAATCTAAGAACAAATAAATAAATAATAAATTATTTAAACGTTTCATTATACAATGCCAGACTATTAATTTAGTGCGTTGCGTTGACTTGAAATTAAAACACAGAATACATATTTGTGAAATGACAGAAATCAGCTGATTGGACTGACTGACGCCATTAAATTATTCTAGGAATAGCTGTTATTCCGTGCGAAAAGGCGGTATAGTAGCAATTCCCGAATAAGCCCACTATTCTTATAATTTGTAGTTGGTAAAACGTAAAATTGATTTACTCTCGATTAACTGACGATTTATTCTAAGATTAAGATTTACTCTTGTTTGGTCGAATCGACCCTAATACTTTTAGCCAAGTGCGATCTGGACCTCGAGACTGGCATGAGGGTATGCCGGGCTATACGACATTAAATATGGTCAAATATGGCCAGCAGACTCCGGCTCGCCCATAATATCCTCATGAGGATATTTCCGGAGTAGTTGTCATCGGGGCCCGGCGGGAGACGCCAAGACTTTTAAGCAAATAAGTTCCTTTTTAGGAACGGAGAGATTTGCCTTTTCGCGTGGCTGATAGGCTACTATATCCCTCACATATAAATAAAAAAAATTATAATGCTGGATATTTTTTTTCATATATTTCGTTATATAAAAGTTATCTTACTTGTGGAAAACAGGCGTTATAACAGTTAAATCTGGGAGATGAGAACCCCCGGCCTTCGGGTGATTCGCGAGAAACACGTCGCCTGGCTTCATTGAGTCACCGCGGACTTTCATCTACGATAAAATAAAATTAATCAAAATTGGCGTTTGAAAACATTTAAAAAAGAAACAACACAACGCGGCATAAAATAAAAAAATAAAATATGTTTATTATGGAACATAAGATACATGTATCACTTATTCCACGTCATTAAATTTCAATTTGTAAGCATCCCTACAAATTCAATATGATGTACATGGATGATGGAGTATCGTTTAGTTCCACGACATCGTAAAGCCGAGCAATAATCTTTTTGAAGTGATAGTTATTATCTCATAGGAGGGTAAACTGCTTCGTTACGTAACGCGTTACGACACGCCAGTCTGTCTACCTCCCCTTTTTCTCACAATTACAGCAGCGTTATGCATGCTCATGCTGTAGAGAGTTTCCCCTATCTCTACTCAGTGTTTAGTGTGCATTAGACATTTACAATTACCAGTGAGCATATAGCCTTAAAACTATCACCGTTTTTGAAAGTGGTTATATAAAGTGTTTATTTGAGATTTTGAAAAAAAATTATTTATTACTTAAATAAAGTTTAAATAACCTGAGCTTTCTCAAGTTAAACAATTTCATTATTAAATAGTACGGACCTCTCGAGAGAACGATAGCAGATAATATTTAACATCGTTTTACATGATAATGTTAGAATAGTTTAAAATGTGAGAAAAAATAGCTATACATACAAAAGACGCTAATTAACCATTAATTACAGTTGGTTATCTCATACATCATGAAAGTTGTAATGTATAGGTACCTGGTACTGCACAGTTTCCTGCATGGCTCCCAAATGCACGGGAATATGTGGCGCGTTTGACACTAGGCCTCCGTCGGGACCGAAAAGGGCGCACGAGAAATCTAAACGCTCCTTTATATTCACCGATATTGACGTCCTTTGTAACACCCTGTAAATAAAGAACCTCTATGGAATAGAACAACAAAATGCTTAAACACAGGACCCTATGTCTAAAAATAGAAATTCGTCCATCCAAAACCGACCCAATTCCCGGCGTAAAATCATTCAACCGAAGTAAAAATCCTTCGTTCGAAAACTACTGTCACGTGATTGACTCGGACCGTCTATTGCGCCTGCGCGATAGTTAAGAGTTGGAGTTTTTTTAATGTAACCGGAGGCAAACCCATGGACACTATCAGCGCCAGAGGGCTCGCAAGTGCGTTACTGACTTTGTAAGAGTTGGTACCCTCTTTTCTTGATAGACTCTAAGTCGAATTGGTTTGGAAAAACTGCCTTAAAAACGCTCAAAATCAAAGTAAAAATATAATAGGTATGACAATGTACACTTAGGTGAAATAACGTCAAAAAATAAATATATTTCTTTTTAATGTATACATTAAATACTTCTAATTTTACATTTACTGCCAGTTCTCAAATCAGGCTCGTAGAATGGAAGAGAAGAACTGGCAATAAACTTTCCGCCACTCTTTTTTTGTGTCAGTTGTGGACGAGGTTATTGATGTTCATAATAATACATTGAATATGAATAATTAATATTTTGATGATTCAAATGTCATTTAAACATATATTTATTTGCAAAAACTTGCCAACGCTTGGCACACTCATACATTGGTACATTTAAAACAATAAATATGTATTGATCACAAACAAATCTAATTAAAAACACAAAAAAAAATTGAATTCCTCGATATAAAAATAAACACAAAGTCACCTCCAACTTTTGTCTAATTTCGTTTTTATTCAATCATGGCGAGTATGAGGGAGTCAAAAAAAAATTGAATTGTAGCACATTAATTTAACCGAGAGCTGTTACTAGCGATTTGATGAAATATTGTATATTTTACGAGTTATATGAATAATAAATAATAGTTTAAAAAAAGCGTGGGTTGCTCGATAGACGAAAAATGTGGCACAGAGCGCGCCACGCTTTTTCAGTATTTTTTGTTCATTACCATTTTCAGCCTAAATTAGGAATTATCTTCACTTTTTAGTTTGATGTGCTTTAAAAGCGTGTTTTTTAGTTTTTTTAACTATTATTTATTTTTTAGT
This sequence comes from Pieris melete, assembly GCA_963693345.1. NCBI lineage: Eukaryota > Metazoa > Arthropoda > Insecta > Lepidoptera > Pieridae > Pieris > Pieris melete. The sequence goes on along the minus strand of CAVNZK010000134.1, from coordinate 611,805 downwards.
TAAATTTTTTTTCGGATTATTGCATTGTCATCGATCTTTGACAGGTGCGCAAAATTTGAATAAAATCTGTCCGTTTAAAGTGGGTCAAAATCGAGTCGGAAGGAGTCGGTTACATACATACATACATACAGGTGAAGCTAATATAAAGCGTGTAAAAACCATTTGGCGTTTGCTTCATTTTTGTTCCGCGCGTCTTGCATGTATCGTCTTCAGGCATACGTTTGTTTCACTAGTCCCTAGAGGAGGGAGGGAGACACAAAGGTGAAATCAAGAATAGCCTAATGCGTGCTCTTAATCACTTACCTCCCCATTTGTTCAGCGATGGACATAAATCTATGAGAAAATATACTCAGTTGGACTGAATCGCAGTCCGTCGACACTTCCTTGCGTTTGCCCTCGCCGATCGTTATACGGATGTCGCCGTATTTCGTTATAGTGGCTCGGCAGTCTGAATAAAATAGAAATATCGGAAATTAAAAAAAAAAAAATATTGTAACTGTTGTCAGAGGTTTGGCCCAGTGGCATCAGCGTGCGATTCTCATCTCTGAGGTCGTAGATTCGATCCCCGGCTATGTACCAATGTACTTTCTTTTTGCGTATTTAACATTTGCTCGAACGGTGAAGGAAAACATCGTGAGGAAGCCGGTTTGCCTTATACCCGAAAAGTCGACATGAGTCGGGCACAGAAGGCTGATGACCTACTTGCCTATTAGATAGCCGAATGATCACGAAACAGATACAGGAGTCTGAGGCCCAGACCTAAAAATATTGTAGCTATTTTTTTTCACAATGATTGCCTGCAAGAGATTGCTTAAAAGCAATAAGGCCAGTTACTCTTGGTTTTTTTTTAATTATTTGATTTATACTTTATTTCTTTTACGCCAGCCTTTTCTTAAAAATCAATTTAATATATTTTTCACAACTAATAACTATGTTTTGTTTTGTAACATAGTATAATATGCTATATCTATTGAATTTTCAGTCATTATCTAATATTGTCAATTGAGGTTGAAAAATGCTGACAAACTATATATAAAGGGTATTTCAACAAGAAGTTTGTTTTTCAATTGTGGCAACACCGAGAACGTGATAGTTTTGACATTTAGTTTTTGGCGGTATTCGTAGCAGGTGCTTTGGCAATTATTACAATGAATTCAATTTCGCTCGAAAATCGCATTAAAATAATTCAAATCCACTATAAAAATGGTGGTTCTGTTAAAGTTACATTTCGTAAAATTCGTGATATTTTCGGCCAGCATAATCGTCCTTCTGAGACCGCTGTTAAGAATTTGGTCGCGAAATTTGAGTCGACAGGCTCGGTACAAAATGTGCCAACACCAACACGTGTTCGACCGGGTCGTTCAACAGAAAACATCGCCGCCGTGAGCCACAGTGTTGAAGAAGATCAAAATTTGTCAATTTCACGACGTTCTCAACAATTGGGGTTATCCAAAAGCACAACATGGCGAATTTTGCGAAAGGATTTGGCTTTGAAGCCTTACAAGATTCAACTGGTGCAGGAATTAAAGCTGATCGACCATTCAAATCGCCGCAGATTCGCTCAGTTCATTCAGGAACAACCTGCTGGTTTTTCTGAAAAAATCATTTTTTCAGACGAAGCCCATTTTCATTTGTCAGGGTACGTCAACAAGCAAAATTGTCGCATTTGGGCTTCTGAAAATCCTAAAGCAATTATTGAGAAGGCTTTGCATACTCAACGTGTTACTGTGTGGTGCACTATGTGGTCTGGAGGCGTGATTGGGCCGTTTTTTTTCGAAGATGAGGCTGGAAATGCGGTAACAGTCAATGGATCACGGTATCGCGAGATGTTAACCACTAAATTTTGGCCTATTATTGATGACATGGATATCACTGAAATGTGGTTTCAACAGGACGGTGCCACATGTCACACAGCCAATGAAACGATCAATTTATTGCAAACCAAATTTCCCGAGCGCATAATTTCGCGAAATTCAGCTGTTAAGTGGCCAGCCAGATCGTGTGATTTAACACCACTGGATTATTTTTTGTGGGGCTATGTTAAAGACAGAGTCTATACGGAGCCAATCGAATCGATTGCAGCCTTAAAACTCAAAATCCGTGATGTCATTAACGAAATAGACCCTCCATTTTGCCAAAAAGTGATTAAAAATTTTGATGAAAGAATCAACATCTGTCAGCGTGGTCGTGGTGGACATTTGCCAGATATCATTTTTCATTCATAATTGCCAAACTTTTCTCTTTGTAATACAATAAAATTTTTATTCATTTTCCTCTAAATTCTTTGTTTTATTTTGTTTTAGAAAACAAAGTTCTTGTTGAAAAACCCTTTATTAACTACTTGGAGACAATATTACAAAAGAAGAAGAATAAAGAAGGTATATTGTACACTAAGCAAATAAAACAATTTTCAGAATACAAGAAGAACATACCAGGCTCGACTAATATAGTGGAAAGGCTGTCCATAATGATTGCGGGACCGTGGACTTCCTGGCCTGGTTGGAGCTTCTCCAACAAATACACAGAAGTCTCTTGATAGCCGCCTTCGAAGAAAACTTTCACCGTCTGGAAGTGAAAATTATTTATTTTAAATTTACGGGACTATAACACAACCAGTAATCAAACTTAAAACGAACGAAAACTTAAAAATAAATTAATCTATACTCTGATTTTTAATTCCGTTGAATTCTGACAGCTACCATTTTTTGGCATGACAGAGATTACAAACCTTTTTGGCCGGGCACATTTTTCAATTTCAATACGAGTCTGAACATCTGAGTCTAAACATACTTTTATTTGTTAGTGAATGTGTCAATTTTATTAAGTACGTCCCTTTTCATCACAAACAGTAAAAACACACAAGTAAAGGTAACATTTTTTTAAAGGTTTACTAAACCTGGAATTAGTAGGCACTGATGCCAGCTAAAGAATCAAATAAAGTTATTAAAATGAATTCGATATATTGTTCGTGATATTGAAATATTTGTGATTTTTGTATTAGATCACTTGAGTAAGTATATATTAAGATTTACCTTTTTGTAGGTTAAACATTAAAAAAATACTTAGCATTTTTTTTTATTGCCCTCAAATAAGTCAAATTTGTTTATAAAAATCCTATACTTGACGCTGGCTAATGCACAAACCGTGCCAGAGCCATAAAGGAAAGAAAAAAAAGACGTCAAATTTGTCCCTTTTTCGGTGGAGAACTTTTTTAGTAGCAACACTTGTGAAATGTCAGAATTCCATGGAATTAAAAATCAGAGTATACATATAACTCTTATTTTTTTTTAATTTGTGTAAATATTACTGAACTTTGCTTAAATCATTTTTTAAATATCTGGACACTGAATTTTTTTTATTACCTTCTCAAACGGTGGTGTCCCTTTACCGTTAGGTGGCGCGTTCTCTTCTAAAACTTGACTCCTACCGATCCCACGGACCCTTACATCATCCACCAAAACATCCCGTTCTGTTAGAGTGAAGCCAAATTCTTTCTTGTACCTAATAGTTAAAAATATTCCAAATTTACTCTCATTTTTGGGATCACAAAACTGCAAGGAAATCCTGCCAACATTAACACACTGCCAAAGGGACCAAACTTTTTTTTCTTTCTATTGTAAATAGAATAGAATTTTTAAAATTTTTAATGATTATTATGTAGGTTAAGAATATTGTATATTCTATATATGAATAAATAGTATATAATATTGAATATTATTTACGTAACGAATATTATAATTAAGAAAAAATCAGTATTACATTAAAAAATTAAATTTAACTCAAATTATGGTAAATTTTACGTAATGTTATTAAAGAAAAGGTTTTTTTAAAATCCTATTAAATCAATGAGTTTTCGCCATATATAATTTATATTCAAACACACTATTTAAAAAATTGGGGAAAATACATCATAAAGAAACATGATATTGAAATGAGTATAATATTTTTCTAATATTTTTTTAATAGAAAAGGTGGCAAACGAGTTAAATGATGGATAGACTCTCACATGATACGCTCAGAATATATTTAATTTTTATTTTCTAGTATAATATATCAAGAAGCAAATATAATAATATTACTAAAAGACATTTTCCGGTCTCACCTGTTAATAAACGAAGTATAGAAGTCCCCATGTCTAGTTGTATGCGGGGAGTCCCCGGGACTGGGGGATACCATTAAAGCACAATCAGTACCAGAGTACCGGAGATGCAAGTAGGGCTCCAGCACTATTTGGGAGTCCTTGAAACCCTGGAATTACTTTCTTATCTTTAGTGAGATATTGGCATCTACCAAAAATGTATATGTGGGTACTTGCTTTTCAGCTTCTACCCGCGTTTTAATAAAATAAATAAATTAGTGGCGCTACCACCTTTTTTAGTCTGGGCATAAGATTTATGTTTCTAAGATCACTCACTCACTCATGTCAACTTTTCGGGTCTAAGGCAAGCCGAGATCCTCACGATGTTTTCCTTCACCGTTCGAGCGTATGTTAAACCTAGAAAGGAACTGGACTTTCCATTGGTGCACAGCCGGGGGTCGAACCTACGACCTTAGGAATGAGAGTCACACGCTATAGCTAGCCAACTTGTGTGGTTTAAAAGCTACGTTATATGAAATTTAATACACAATAGAAATTAAAATTGAACCAAACATACCTGTTCCTTTAACTTGCTCTTACAGACACCAGCTAACACTTCCAGTTGTCTATCCAGCTCGGCGAAATTATTCGGAGCGTACACCAGGGCACACGGGTTCTGCGCTTCTTGTACCACATCGGCTAAAGCCATGCCGTACGCTGATAGGATACCTGTAAATGTGTATGAAATTTAAAGTCTTCCGCTTTTAAAAGCTTTTTCTATAATCATAATTAAAATGTTGAATTGTATATTCAATTCAATATATTTTTAGATTTGTTCAATATTTTTTTTGTAATCCTAATATCCTAACTTTCTTCCGTACCAATTATCAGACCCCCTTCACGGGTAAAGGTCTCCACCATATTTTTATATGCCATAATTGTATAGAAAAATAAATTATTCTTAAACGTACCAGCATATTTATGGACAAGTACAGTAGTAATGCCGAGTTGTTTGGCGACAGCGCATGCGTGCTGACCTCCAGCGCCTCCGAAACACGACAGAGCGTGCGAACGGGCATCATAACCACGGGCGGTTGTTAGCGCTCTGACAATAAAAAACTTTAAGGATAAGAATATTGTAAGTACTGTATATGAATATGTATTGAATATTTTATACATAATTAAGAATAATTCAGTATTACATTGAACAATTAATTGGAAAATGCGTTTTTGGCAATAAAAAAAAATAAAATTGAAACGACAAAAAAAAATGGTTGTCTGTAAAGTCGGTTTACGGACGATAGTTTAACGTGACAACATCATAACAAAACATTGATGAAATGATTGCATAGATGCGGCGCAAGGGTACAATGAGCGTAATAAGACAAAGAGCGTACTAGTACAATGAGCGAAACGGGACAATGAGTCATGCTTTTTCATGCGTGTAGTCGGCGTTCCACGATTTTTTTACGTTAGCACAAGAGTCAAAGAGACGGAAAACTCTTGCTTCTATTTTCCTAGTTTTTCTGATACAAAGTTGAATGTTAATTCACGTTATATTTCCTCTTCATATCAGGGAACTTACTTAATGAAGATATGGAAAGAAGATTATACAGTTCGTTGGAATGTTCTATTAGACGAAGCATATTTTCATTAGAGACAAAGAAACTTTTTTATCAATTGACTTCCATTATATACGGCTGTTATTTAAATTCATAGCTACTACAGATATAATAAAAAAAATCTTAAATATTTTTCACTAATTTAACAACATCTAAATCTTCTAAATTTGGTATATATAATATAACCACTGTTTTGTATTAATTGTAACAGAAATAACCTGATCACTCACCTGATAGGTCTACACATGGCCTCGTTAGCCACATTCAGAAAACCCATTGCCACCTCTTCCATACTCATCTGAAATATGTATGTTCCTAATGTTTGTATGTGTTCATTTTATTTGTTAGGGGGATGATTTAAATAATAGAGCATACAATTATAATGTATATATATCAGGGACTGCTAGGATTATCAGGAAATGTTAAGATAGTACTTAGATTATACCGACCGTGAACTGAAAATGAAATTTAAAAAAATACCTCTTTGCCGCCATCTTGTTTTAAGAAGTTATTGATGTCATGCGTCATATTCGTAAAAGCTTTCGTTGTGGCCTCTTTATCCAACGACTCGTTTTCATTGGTTCCAAAGATCTTGGGGAAATACTCTGGCAGAAGACGGCCTGCGGAGATTGATATGTTTTAATAATCATAATTAGGCAAAAGGGAACTTTACCTTGGCTATAAGGACGACGATAAATTGTGAAATCGTCTAGAAAGAGTCATTAAATGTTCGTTTTTGAAGTTATACTTCTTTTGGCGCGTTAGGAAAAAAATTATTAGTAAATTTTTACGATGCGCGCGCACACAGTCACAAAAAACCGACACCCTGAAGTTAGCATAGTCATAATTTTAAAATAAAAAATGTCTATTTCTTTATGTAGAAATATTTTTTTTTTTGTTTTATTTGGTGATATTCAAATAAACTTTATTTAACTAAATAATGCGTTATAGAAACTTTCAATGTATTAAATACCTTTTTTCTATAGTTAGTGTAGTTTTTTCTACAAACGAAAATAAAATAAAATTTTTAAAATGATTTTTATCTTGTTACGCCAAAGAAGTATAACTTCTAACGCGTGTACATACACACACATGTTTTAATTTTATTATTTATGACAGGAGATGGATGTACCGGAGTTGGATTAATTTCATTTGACTCGGGAACTTATAATATATGAGATATTTTTTTCATTAATTTTTTTCAATTAAATTTATTAATTCTCTACAAAATATTTCCTTACCAAGTAATAAATTGGCATCCGTGACTGTGAGTGGTCCATTCTTGCGGTAACAAGCTGGTCCGGGATGCGCACCCGCAGACTCCGGACCCGCTGCGAATAACCCCGATCTAAAGAACAGCATTGATCCACCACCTGCAGCCACTGTGTTTATATCTGTAGGAAAATCACTGTTTTTATATATATAATTCTACTGTACGTGTGTATGTCAACTCCTCTTAAACGGCTGAACCGACTTGAATGAATCGTTGTATTCGTTTACGTGGCGCCCTGGGCGGTTTAGATTCACAAATCAGCCCGGCAGATCGCACTGCAGTCGGTATCTAGGTTATTTATCTATACTGCAACTAAACAGCTGGTTTTTCAGATTAGAGTCAACTATTGAAATTATAGTGAAGAATCAATACATATTTTTAATTCAAGCATTACATACTTCTTCTTACACGCTGTTTGGTTAAGAGGCTGGGCTGTTTATTAAACGGCTAATTAAGCTAGTTAGCTGCGACAGATATACTTCAAAAACTTTTTAACCGATTGACCGATTCGACTGTAAACCAAATAAACTGATCAACAAATAAATGAATAATGACCTAACTGAGGCGCCTGTATGGTCACTCCGGCCGTAGTAGCTTCGTGTACGTGTTCCAACGTACCCGCGTAACGAGATACGTCCGTAGACGTCCCGCCCATATCGAAACCTGTAACGGGAAATAACGTTTTTCAAATAACTTAAATTATTTAAACACAATTTCTTTGTAGTCAAAAAGTCGAAATCATATAGGTAACACAATGTACATTTATGTATTTCAAAAAATATATACATTTGAAATGCTTCTAATTTTACATTTACTGCCAGTTCTCAAATCAAGGACGTAGAACGGAAGAGAAGAACTGGCAATAAACTCTCCGCCACTCTTTTACAAAACATCACTAAGAAAGTATACACTAACGTTATAAAGACGAAAAATTTGATTGTTTATTTGCATTGACTTCAAAACTACTGGACCGATTTGAAAATTTCTTTCACTGCTACTATCTCATATTATCCCCGATCAACATAGGCTGCATAATTTATGCTATAAAAGACATGTGAAGCCAAAACTGACCGATAGTTATCATTTACTTCTAAATAATTTCTATACTACCACGTCAATTCACTTGTTATGGAAATTACACTTACCAATGACAGGAAGATTTGTATCTCTCTGGTATGAAGTCAAAGCATAACCAACAACTCCACCAGCGGGGCCTGATAATATCGCACGGGATCCGTTAAATCTAGAAGAGAAGAAAACCTTCGATAAATACGAAAGCGGTCGAGTTTCCATTTTCATAAGGAGGCTTATCTGATGTTAAGTTATACCGCCCATAGACACTAGCATTGCCAGGTGGATCGCGGGTGCATTGCCGGCCTTTAACTAATTGTTGATAATCATTATCCGTTGAGGTTTTATGTGAAGTAAGTTTTTTAATAGTTGAAATACCAAATGCGATGTTGTATTGTTTAATAATGTTCACAATTTAATATAATTTACTTCCTCGTTGATAAAAACATAATCAATTGCACTCTTCTAAAGTAATTCTTCGTCTCTTTCTGTCAAAATGTGTTTGCACTGTCTTAAGGCCCTATCCCAGCACGAATTGCTGTGTCAGTGTCTCGGGATGGACCGCGGGGCGCAGTGGAGAGCTGGAGAGAGCGCCGGCTCGTAATAACAATTAGTTATGTAAAACATTAAATTAATGTAAATTAATCTTTTTTTTTTCTAAAATGGATTACTTGGCTTGCGATTAAATATATCGTGTAAATTTCAAAATTATGTTCTATATACATTTTCGTCTTAAAATGAATTCAAAGTGTTAAAAATTGCCTATGTTTGGATTTTTTTTCTATCGAGCGAAGTTATTTAAATCGTGTATCGATCTTTCAAAATGGATACATAAACTACTCAACTCCACCATATATTTTTTCCATTCGCCCTACTTTAAGAAACGATGACGAAAAATGGAAAGAAACAATGTACTTTTTTGGAGTTTAGCGATAGGACAGGTCCTTAAGAGATAGATGTGTGTTTATTACAGGTCCCAACTGTTCCACAACTTAACATTTAAGACATTATAAATTTACATTTAGTAAAAACGGCATAACACTAAAATATTTTTCATAAGGGCCTTAGATCTTTCTCCATAGTTCTATTGAGACAATACTATTTATTCCTGTAGAAGAAACTACTGGTTAAATTTAACGTTAAAAAAGTTTACTTAGACGCTCATTATATCATATAATAAATATAATTTCTATCGAGGTAAACCTATTTATTTGTACACTGGCTGAGTTCACAAGAGTTGCTTGCTATATTATTTGTTATAAGATCTAGGTATATATATGTAAGGAAAACATAATATATTTTCCTATACAAACTATTGTCTATATTGTATTTTATATAAACTCTTTTGTAATGTTGTCTTTGCCGTCTGATCGACGATGTTTAATTTATGTCACTTGACATAATATATGTAAGATATTTTAATTTTTTCATTATATTAATTTATTTTATAAAACCTAGAATATAGATAGGCTTTAAATGTTGTTTCTTTTGCATTCACAGAGAATCGCAGTTGCGCCTTATTTATTCCCAGTATAAGCGATTGATACTAATATATATATATATACAGTAGAACCTCTATTAGTCGAACATCAAGGGAGACGCCAAAAAATTCGAGTTATAGAGTTTTCAACTTATGGAGGATTTCGACTTAGGCGGATTTTGATTCGACATATAGAGTTTGAGGTTTATTCTTATAAATTAAGCTAAATTTCAAAGGGAATCAAAATTGAACACCTGACACAAAGCAAGCAAACACGTGTTTCCATGAGTCATAAATTAATTAGTGTATACTCCTAAAATGTTTTCTAAGAAACAATAGTGTACTCACATTGTCGGAAAGTTCTTAAAGTCGGTAACTTATTTTTGTTCGAACAATAGAGATAATAAATTCCAAATGATCAAGTTGTAAAGGTTGTAAAATAAAACGTTCCTATATTCGAGATACAGAGGTCAAATTTAATTTTTCGAGTTATAGAGTGAAAATATGTACCAAAATGGCTTGGAGGGACTCGGTGATTATTTCGATTAACAGAGGGTCAAGATTTCAAGTAATGGAGGTTTTGGTGTTTTAAGGGAAGGGAACAAAACATTTTTTCGAGATTTGGAGGTTTTTGACTTATCGAGGTTCGGCTTAACGAGGTTCTACTGTATATATATATATATTTTAATGGTTTTAAATTTAGGATTATCGGTGTAAGTATTGTGTAGTTCTATCGCATTAGTAGTAAGTGTTAAAATGGAATAAATATTTATTATTTTTATTTATTTATTTAATTATAAGTAATCTTACAGCTAACATACATAATATTACAAAACAAACACTTATACAGTACAAAAAGCCAAAACAGATTACATAGATAAACAATATTATATAAGAAAAATGAAACAAATAAGCGCATCAATAGAAAAAATATATACAGAAAACTGAAATTTAATATTTAAAACAAAAAATAATACCAAATACAACCTAAACAAAATTCGAGTCTTCCCGCCCCTTCAAATATTTTCTCACATGTTCCTTGGTGAGGTGGAAAATATCAATATCCTCATAATTTGTGTCATAGTTAGATAAAACCCGAAACATTGGTGAATTATGCAGGTAATTCGAGTTCGTACGAGGCACATGGAACAATTTTGAGTGTCTTGTCGCATATTGAGAACGAATTTTAAAAGAAATTAACGACAGCAAATAGGGGCTATCGATCCGCCCATGAAGAATAGCATGTAAAAAAAGCAGGTCTTGCTGACTTCGCCGACTTTCTAATGAGTCTAAATTAAAATAATTGCAAGAATGCGCATAACTATCGAAGCATTGGTATTTTTTAAAACTAAGGAATTTTACAAACTTTTTTTGTATATTTTCTATTGCTTTTTTATATTTTGTATAATATGGAGACCACATAACACTCGCATACTCCAGCACGCTTCTAACATAAGCAAAATATAAGCTTTTAATGCTATGTATGTTATTAAATGTCTTGCATGACCGCTTGACAAATCCTAGTTGCATATACGCTTTGCCTGTTATGTCATCGATATGTTGTGATAGGCCCATTTTTTCATCTAATAGTATTCCCAGGTCTTTTACTAATTTTACTTGTTTTATTGGGGTGTTATCGATTTTGTAAGTGTATTGAATTTTTTTGTTTTTACGCGAAAAAGTTATCTTATTACATTTGTTTATATTTATTGAAAGTTTATTTTGTTTGTAGTATATTTCTAACCTATTAAGATCTTGTTGAATTTGATTACAGTTATCTATTGATTTTATTCTTAAGAAAATTTTTTGGTCATCCGCGAACATAAGATGTTTAGAAAAGTGAAAACAATATTTTATATCGTACAAATAAGCATTAAATAATAATGGGCCAAGTATTGAACCTTGGGGTACTCCTGATGTAATGTTAGTGAACATGCTTTTGTACCCGCATATTATTGTTGCTTGCCGTCTGTTAGTTATGTATGACTTTATCCATCTGTAAAGGTCACCACGTATTCCAAGGGAGAAAAGCTTATGTAACAGGATAATATGATCAACGCGATCAAAAGCTTTTTCTATATCCGTGTAGATAGCGTCAATTTGGTCACCCTCATCCATACCTCTCAGTATATAGTCAGTAAAAATAGTCAAATTAGAAACTGTTGAGCGATTTTTAGTAAAGCCGTGTTGTTGCTCCGGTAGTTGTTTAGTGATTAATGGACTTATAACATTATGTACTAGTTTTTCGAACAGTTTGCTAAAAGAATTAAGGATTGAGATA